>MU825911.1:382328-414271 GCA_029204205.1 Desmophyllum pertusum
TAATATCAAAAGTTGAAAGGAAAAAAAAAACACACAAAAACAAACACATGGTACAGCCAGGAAGGCGGGTCTATTCAAAACCAGTTTTGAATTCGTGGATCAAACGATATTTTTGGGGACAACAAACATTTTTGAGGAAAGCTGGGTAGTTACACAGGAAGGAATAAATTGTTGCAGGGGGACCAGTCCCCCCTTAATTTGAAGGAAGCGAGTTTTAAACATTTTTTGTCCGGTACGTAAGTATTTATTAATTAATAAGCGCACCGTTCTCTTATTTTAAGTAACTCAACTTTAAAATAAGAAACGAAAACAAGAAAACTGGCGCTTCTTATTTTAAAGTTTGAGTACTTAAAATAAGAAACGGGCGCTTACTACCGGAAAAAAATTAAAACTCGTTCTCAAATTAAGAAATCAGGGTTTTTAGATTTACCTCCAGCTGGAACACACAGTTGTTGTGGAGAAGAACCGAGTGTTTCGTGAACACGTAAGGGCTGACATAACTCCTCTGCTACTCCTGGAGACAGCCCTGCATGTAAAGTTCCTGTGGCCATGTTTAACATTCTGAATTCCTCTCCTGATAAACACCAGGTTTGGTATATTTCTCGAAACAAACTGAACATTGCGTAGATTCGCCGCCATATTTGTTTTCAAGGGATATCAGAGCCCTCGATTATTATGTTCAGCGTAAACTAGATTCCAGACTTTCTCGACTTCCTTATTTCGCGGGGAAAAAAATCCATTTTCATGATCACTGAACAACTAAAACAAAGCGTTCAGCTGTTCAATTGAGAAAACATCAGTACTTAATATAAGAACAAAATAAGTAACAACACTTGATAAGTACGCTATCGGCGTAGTTCAGTAAAGTATTTTGTCAGTTTCTGCTGGCTCGTTTAAGGAAATCTGTTCAGTCTCCATCTCCTTGGACCTATGACACCTTGAGCTAATTTACTAGTAGAATTACTTTTACCGCGAAAATCACCCGTTGCGAGCACGAGGACGAGGTTGTCATTCACGTATAAAACTAGAAATATACGAGAGGAACGTGGAATAAGAATTAGAACGGCGGAATGTCGTTACTACGAGTTATCACTAATTGTCGGGGGCACCCAACGGGAACCCAATGGGAAATTTCAATTCCCTGCTAGGGATGGAGGGAATGACTAGATTTATTAGTCAAAAACCGCGAAAAATGTATTGAAAAGGTATATATATTTAGCGAATTCATATTAGAAGACGGGAAACTCGACTCAGGCGAAAGTCCGTCTGACAAAATTCCGCCTAATATGAATTTAAGGACTGTGAAATGAGAGCAGTCGGAGACAAGGACGAGTATGAGGCCATGTTACATTTCTAGAAAATAAACATTGAACGGCAAACTGATCCTTACGGCTGAGAAAAAAAGAACGAAAACAAAAGAAGAAAAATAAAAACAAATAAAATATATATTGCCCGATATTTCGGTTTGAAAAAAAAAACCTTCTACGGGGGCTGCAATAACATTTATATCCCAGAAGCAAGTTCCAGTGTACCTGTGTATATAACAAACAGGAAGCTACAGGAAACCCGTCCTGATTTTATTTAAGACGGTTTTCCGTCTAAGAACGAGTTTTCCGTCTGATTTTCCCGTCGTTTTTAGACGGGAAAATGGACGGATAAATTTAAGACGGGAAACTCGTCCTTCACCGGATTCATGTCAGACAATATAATGAACTATACGGGGAGGCTCCGCCCGAAAGGGTAGCTTTTTCAGGCTGGAAGGGTAGGGATTTCACGAGTTGAAGTATAGAAAATGGTAGGGAAAACTGTCATTTATGTGTTTTAAAAGGCGTGTTCAAAATATCTCGAACTGACGCACTTTAGCGGCTGATTCATCCCAATATTGTAAGGGGCTACTCAAGCGAAAAGTTTAGTAAAAGTCGTAAAAAAGGGATAAAAAAAGGGATGCAGTGTTTAAACTGTAGATATGTGAAAGGGTACCATTTTCTATGGAAGGTATGGTATATAAAGTCTATAAAAGGATAAGGGTTTGGACCTCGGGGCGAAGCCTCCCTGGTATAAAACTTTGTTGAGTACCAGGGGCGGATACATTCCTGAGGAATTTTTGATAGGGGGGTCCCAGTGTTTTCCCGAAAATGTGAAGTAACGTAGAAGGGAGATTTTTTTGGAGAGAGACTGCAATAGTTATTACTAAACGCTTCTACAAGGGGCGAATGGGGGCGCTCTGAAAAGTGCATTTTGGTAGATCCTGGAGATCCTTGCTATGGATAATGGTGAAAGCATTTTGAGCAAAAAACAAAATGATGCATTTCTTTTTTTAAATTTTACTTCATGTTTAAGAACGGAACATAAAGAGAAAACATAGTTCAGTTGAAAATGAGAAACAAATGAGAACAATTTCGCAATTATTTCACTTACACATGTGATTGCTGGATCGCACGTAAATCTCACGACTTTCGTCGCTCACGTATGGGCCCAAACGTGAGGCTACTCTAGAAAATGATCGGAAAGTCAAAATTCCAAGTGGATGTTAAGGAGGGGGGAGAGGGTGGGGGGTGGGGGGGGGGGGGGGGGGGGGTGGTGGGGTGGGGGTATTTCTAACCTACTGAACGTCCATTGGACACTTGGGAATATGTCGACGGCCCCAAAGTGACCGCTTAATTAAAGGGTGACCGCTTTATGGAGCTTAATAGAGGTTTGACTGTATCTCGAATAAGCCGTAACTGAATTTTTTTCGGCTGGACAGAAACCACTGAGTTTAGGGCTATTTTAATTTGAGAACTTACTTGATGCTCACTTTACAGAGTTCAGTGTATTGTATAACCTGCATGCACAGTTTAATAATAAAACCCTGGCTTTTCAAAATACGATCAAAACTCTACCATAAACATGCATTTTTCTAAGCATAGTTGCATCCTCTTCTCGAAAGTCTCTGAGAATAGAGAAGGGTTCTAACTATACGAGTAGGACATAAATGGTATAAAAATTCATTTTATAATGAATATACCTCTACGGCCTACCTCTACTAGCTGAGAGCAGGAGAGAGATAATCGAATGTTGGTGCCCCGCTGTCTGCCAAATTAAATATAAAACGCCTTTGTTTCTTTGTTCGGTTTCCTCAAACGCACGCAACATTTTAGACTTTCTCAAAGTCCGTTTTGCGTTTTGGTGATTTTGTCAGTACGAAGGAGCTGGCCAAACGCACGCACATATGAACGCAACATATCCCAACATTTGTGTGCACTGCAACACTGTTGCGTTTTGGCCACCCTGTTGCAATATGTTGCAGCATGTTGGATGGCGCTTTGAAGTAGCAATTCGAATGTGTGCGCATGCTCCGTTGCACGAACGTGGCCAAACGTCATGCAACTTCCAAAATGTTACACGAAAAATGTGAACATTTTCAAACTTGATCCAGCACCATCCAACATACTGCAACATATTTCAACATGGTGGCCAAACATTTACAACATGTTGTGCGCGACAGTGTTGCGCTATTTTGCGTTGAAATTGTGCGTGCGTTTGGCCCAAAACAGTCATCAAACAGCCGGAGAGACGGTTGTTAAAATTGTCGACTTGTGGTGATTAATTTTTGTCATGGCCTTGGGGGGTACGTAGCCGATCAACAACCATCACGGAATGATAAATAACAACTGAACATTAAAAATGCTCTAAATGCATAAAAAAAGTAGGGTTTTTTTCGCACAGAAAAGTATTTTTATTGTCATTTCAGTTGAAGGCCTATACATCAGTACACGGCTGGTTCGAACTTACCACTACCTCTCGGAATTACGGAGCCACATAATTGGCTCACAAAACAATACATTTGCATATCACAATTTTAAACTACAATTGAGGTATACAATATAATGGACCAATGGAAAGTAGAGACTTAGAAGAGGTAGTGCACGTGGCTTACACGATTCGATTATCACATTCGTGTTCGAATGCTACAATTGTAGCTTGGGTACCGATTTGCTCCGACTGAAGTCGAACACAAAATCAAGCTCGTAAAGAAAGGTGAGCTTTATTACTCTCATTACTCTCGCAAAGTTCAGCATTTATTTGCTACTTACAGCTAATAGTGTTGGCATTTTATCCTCCGTTACCCATGCTGTTGGATTCACGGTAGGCCACAGTCATGAAGACCACAGAGACTTTGATTTACTTCTTGTTGTGTATGCATTTGTCCTCCGCTGATCTGCGTGCATCCGGGCATTCGTTCTTTGCTGCTCTGGATCAAGACGAAAAAGTGAAGCTGTATTGGAATGTTAGTACTGCAAACAAAGAAATTGCGTTCACAGTGGAAGCCAAAACAACTGGATGGATCGGCTTTGGAATCTCCAGCGGTCAAGGCAAAATGGAAGGAGCGGATATTGGTGATCGGCTGGGTGAAGGATGGTAAAACCTTACTTTAAGGTAACTGAAGGAACGTTTAGAAATATTAAAACTGCAAAGAGACTACAGTGTATGGGTTGTTGTACATTGTGACAACAAATGAAACTTTTGTTTTTATTGAGTCGTAATTGTGATATTTATAAGAAAAATAACAAGATATTTAGACATTTTTCGAGATATTTAGAAAACATTTCGAGATATTTAGAAAAAGTTTTCGAGATATTTAGAACATTTCTGGGGAATTTCCGGAAGATATTTAGGCGATTTTGCGTGATATTTGAGTCTAGGCCTATTCTGAACTGTCACAAAAACGGATATTTTTATATCATTTCTTTAATTTTCAGACGCTAATGATATTGACGGTAGAATCTACTCTACTTCTTGTGCAATTTTATGGCGGCCATATTTGTGTCCCTCAGTGAAGGACACAAACATGGCGGCGGCATACTGAAATACTGTAATTTTCTGAAAATTAGTTTGGCAATAACTCGGTTATGAAAAAACGTTACAAAGCTATAATTTAGACAAAACGTTTCTTTCTGCCAGTTCTTTCACCTGTTAATTTTATGATGTTGTTCATGCAAGCAGACAGGTTTTGTAATGTTGATGAAAAAACCACCAATTGTACGTGTCAATGAAGTATAATTCTGAAATGGTGGAATGATCGCAAGTGCATCCCAGTGTCCTCCCTCCCCCCCCCCCCCCCCCCCCCCCCCCGTCCTCCTTAACCAAACTGAACTTGTGAATGTAAATATATATAGTTGTGTTGTCGTCGTATTTGGTCTGCTTGCAATTGCTTTTCTTCATGCGGGTTTGACACACAAACTGCAACAGTGAAATTTATTGACATCTATTGAAAATAATTGCAAAGCGAGCCGAGCGCGGCCTGGGGTAGGAGTGAGGGACCCCTCAAAGGCCCCTGGCCGCGCTCCGCTCGCTTTGCTCGCCGATTTTCTTTAGGAGCCTGATCTCAGGCTAATATTATCATTTATCAAGGTCTCCACATTGTTAAATTTGGCTCAATGAACACCGACTCGTTCACTTGATGCTCGATTTGGGGAGTGGGGGATTGGGTTACAAAAGGTGTGATTCTCACACGCAAGGCATCAGCAACTGCCGCTTCAGATCAAGTGTGCGTTTATTCCTTTTCCTGGCACTAAGTAAGTACGGTAAAAAAATAATTTCCGCAAATCTTCCCATTTTTTTTTTTTTTTAAATACCCCCCAAAAATCCCGACTAAATCAAATTACCCCCAAAATGCAATTTGTTTTACCAAGAGACTAGATCATAGTCTCTTGGTTTTACCAAAAATAATCCCGAAATCATGAATTCAAACTTCGAACCTCCTCGTCACTTTAAATCCGGAGTACACCAAAAATTCCACCCCCGATCCGCCCTTGGGGTTAAAGCGAATGTAAGCTGACAGCCGCGTTCCCGCAATATCTGTAGGATCGCCATGGGACTGGTCACGTGAGACCCCAGATAGATTCACAGCAGGACTACGAGCTGATATCCCTGGAGGAGTACAGTGGAAAAACCATTATGAAGTTTAAAACGAAAGTGGGAAACTTGCGATCCTCAGGACAACAAAATTCAGGTAAAGTGTTTGTCTTCGTCCTGTGGAAGGGAGGACGGGAGATGACAAAAAAAACCTCCTTATCTCGGCTGCGGTGGGCTAGTGCGAGGTTTGAACAGAAAAACAAAAAAAATAATTGCGGTGTCTGTGTACTCACTGGTCATAATTCTTTGCTTAGTTGTGAAATTATTCTGCCTTGTTGGGAAAAATCTCCCTTGCCCGACCGTGGTCGGCCAGTGCGAGGTTTGAAACCAGGTCTCGGACCACCGAGTAATCAGTCACATTCACCCTTTACTACCAAGAGTGCTGATTCCAGAGCAGAAGGAAACTGAATCGTAAATTGTGTTTTGCAAAATTTATCAAAAATAAAAAGAAAGTACTGCTCGATAGCTTTCATTTGAATGGTCACACACTAGGGTTTCATCCACAGACTTAAAGTTAGAACCACCTAGCTTGTACAGCATAATGGACAGTACCACATGGAAGTACTGCTAAATAGCTTTCATTTGAATGGTCACACACTAAGGTTTCATCCACAGACTTAAAAGTTAGAACCACATTTATTGACTCAAGGTTTGACTTTGGGAGTGAAACATTGCGTGATATTGTGGCAATAGAAAAAGTACAAAGAGGCGGGAACTACAACGAAACGGACGGGAACCGGGAGGACAAGCTTAAGGTACGGGAAGCGGCAAGCTCAGAGTCCCCCCCCCCCCCCCCCCCCCATGTCCCTCCACCACTTAATACGGTAACCTATATAAACACATAAAGTTTCCATCATGTCGTTGGTCAAACCTTTTTGATAATTGTTTTTGCCAGGAGGGAACAGCCAAACTGATCTACGCATTCCATCCGGACGATCCTGCATCTGAAAATGACATTCCACAGCACGATCCCAAAAACAGAGGCGTTAGAAGTACATTTCTACTCAATAGTGTCGAGAACGAACCGACACTACCCGATGACACCAAGACTTTCAACTTTACCAACAATAAGGTAACATTTCTTCATACATTAAAGGGACACTGTCCTCATTTTTGGCATGATTTTGGGAAGCTCAGAAACATATCTAGATCATAGGAAGTGAACAATAATGGTTTGATTATGTAGAATAGCACTCGACAAATGACAGGAACCCATTAGGAAGTGAGGATGACAAACGACAGCGAGGATGGAAATGGATTGCAATATGGATTTTTGAAAAATGTCAGGATGTCAGTTATTCAAAGTTTCAAATTTGGCTCGGAAATCTTTGAAATTTTGCAAAAATTTTCTTGCAGTATGGAATTTCTCGTAGAAATTGCTTTTTATCATTTAGTTAGAGTTTATTAAGTTCTTATTCCATAGATTTAGGGACCATTTCGTGTATTTATAACAGTTTTGAGCAAATACGCCGGGACAGTGTCTCTAGGCTCTAGGCTCTAACTCTTTGCTACTAAATATTATTTATATAAAAAAAAAAAACACCTGTATTTTCCTTTACTATCATTTGTATATTTTTATTTTATAATGAGCTAAATAAAAGATTGTTGTTGTTGTTGTTGTTGTTGTTTAAGATTCACTAGGTTTCTGGTTGGTTTTAACATAGTTAATAGAGGGAAATGGTTATGAAGCCCGGCAAACTTCAAAGGAGCAAACAAAGAGGCCAAGATTTATGTTGGAAGGTCCATGACCGTGCACATCTTTTGTTTTGAGCTCATACACTATGCATCAGTGAATTACGTAATCGCAACGTTTATATTGGTTAGTTGCTTGAACACACGTAACCACCTATTGTAATTTGTCAGGTTTTGTGCACGGTCAACCCCCCAAAATAGCGAAACAAAAACATATAACAAAGAACTTTGCCGGACTTTATAACCATTTCCCTCTATTAACTATGGTTTTAATTGAGATAAATATAGAGGATATTTCGCGAGTGAACACAACAATAAGGTTAAGTTGTTTGATTGTTTTTGGCTATAAATTTCAAAACGGTTTTAAATACAGTCGAACGAAACCACAATCGGAAATTTGAAATTGGATGGAGGGTTATATTGTCAAATTTGGAACTTTATTAATTAAACAATTGTAATGATCAGTATATATAACTTGAAATCTAAATTTTCTGCCTTCTTCATATTTTAGAGAGCTCTGTCGTCTAAACGTACAACATACTGGTATGGCGTGTTTGAGTTTCCAAAGTTACAAAAGAGACACGACATTATTCAGGTAAAAATACAAAACTTTCAGTTATATAATTTAAATTCCTGTATAGTTTATGAAAAAGGAGGGGCTTGGTACGTTTTCGCTCAGGTATTCTCTCAAGTTTTTGTTTCATATTGTCTAAGGGAAGCCGCTCTTATCTCTAATGTCTCTAATCAATACATGTAGTTTTTCAGCAAATTTACCCAGGCTGCATTCAACTCCTTTTGACGTCTGATGTTTACAAACAGTGTGGTGGGATCGCCCTACCGCACAAGGGCTTTCACATCAAATTTGAATAAAAGTAACTGTGAGTCAGGCAGTCAAACTACCGTAGGAAAAAAGATGGCGACTGGTACATTTACCCGTAATTCTTAGCGCACTAAAACCCTAAAAATGCTCATAAAAACGCACAGAGAAGTTCTAAAAACTTCAAACCTAGCATACACAATGTTGTTAGTGCCCACTCGATCTGAGAAAAATTAGGGACTACTCGTAGTCTACACATTAAACTGACAATATAAACATTCTTTAATAGTGATAAAGACGATTCCTTCGAATACGATCTACTCGTATTTTTCCGGCTCAGGAACCCTAAAAGGTACCGCGTTAACTCTAAGGGTGGTCAATTTAAATTTTACACCCTAAGCGGTACCAAATCATGAATTTTAACCCCTAAAAGGTACGACGAGCCCCCCCGCCACTTTTATATCGAAGTCCCCCCCCCCCCCCCTCCCCGGGGTAGGGCCACATTTATTGACTCATGGTTTGACTCTTTGAGTGAAAGGGTTAAGTTTAAAATTATTTAAACTTGGTTCTTATTTCAGATCGATCCTATAATTCAGGAAGGTAACGAAGGAGTAGTTCATCATATGCTACTTTATGAGTGCAGCGATGATTTCCCGAGGAGCAATATAAGCTGGGAAGGCGATCTGGACTCGCCAGACATGCCTCCTGCTGTAAACGAATGCAGAGGATTTTCCATGCTCGCGGGCTGGGGGATTGGAGGACAGGTACTTGTTTATAATACAAAACATTGTAGAATATTTAACAATTATTCCACGAAATCGAGAGGTTTTAATATGCAGTGTTTGTATGTAGCTGCGAACATGACCAACTGTCCGCTTATACGAGAGGTGTCCGCCTACGAGGTGTCCGTTAGCGGAGGTTCGACTGTATATGGTCTTTGATTGGTTTACTTTTGTCACATGGACAAGTCTCACGAACAGCGCACACGAGGGGGCAAACACAGTCAGTACTGCTCCTTTCAATTGAAACCAGTTTGAATTCATGGGACAAGTCGCAGGAACCAAATGTTGGCCTCCGTGACTAGATGGTTTCGCGGGCGGGCACAGAGTACACGAAAGGGCCTGAGAAAGGGTTGTTGCATGCCAGCGATGTCATTGGTGAATCGTGGAATTCGTGCCAAATAGAGTGAACTGATAACTCCCTGCTACTACGTAGGTTGTAATTCGTCATCGTTCAACCATGCGTGCCCATGCTAACGATATTGTTTACCTGATCCACAGTCCTTTTATTACCCTGAGCACGTGGGATTTGCCATCGGAACCCGTGAAAGTCCAAAGATTGCAGTCATGGAAATCCACTATGATAATTATGAACATAAACAAGGTGATCTTTGCGAAACATAGGTAATAGTCTCGTAGATATAGCATTCGCGTCAGAGACTGTATGTAATCTCGTACCCAGATCACCCTCTGCCACGCGAAAGGGAGATCTGGTAAAGTTCGATTTCAAGGCCCGATATACGGGCCTTCCCGTTGTTCTTAGTTGTCCTTCGGTCTGTTGTGATCGAATAAACATGGATTAATTCCTGGAATTCGACGGAGTTATTCTGAGAATTCTTCGAGACAGAGGTTTGGAAAACTTTGTTATAAAAGCCACAAAAGGAAGCTTTGCGGGAGATCGTTTTAAAGAAAAGGGACTGTTGACACTGTTTAGTTGTTCTTCCGACAGGCTACGGAAAGTCTCTAGTGTTCCCGCGAATATGCGAAAATGTTTCAGTAGCGAGAGCCAATCACAGCACACATTAGAATAAGACGATATTTTAAGTAGTATCCAATATAGAATCGGCGTTATTTCGAACTTTACCAGATCTCACTTTTCAGTGTCAGACAGAGAGGGATCTGGGTACGAGATTAATCTGTATGGGCATTAACAACGAAGGCGAGCCATTATAAATCTCATACAGATCATCTGACGCGAATATTGTTTTGAGCGTATGACACGAATGCATCTAAATGTTCATTCATGTTTATCGACTATCTTGGCTATAGTATACAAGTCATTTTAGGCGAGTAAACCGAATAAAAAGTTTATGTAAATCAACTGCAAAATCTGTATGATCTATTCTATTTCCAGAAGTTATGACTTAATTATCAATGAGTGTTGCTGCTTTTCCTGTCCCATCCCAATATATATAATATTATAATATACTCACCACAGGATATCGCAATTTTGGACAATCTGATTGGGTTCCCTACTCAAGGCATATGAGGCAATGTACTCAATGTACCATTATTTTTTCCTTCCGTTCTTTCCCCAGTAATTTTTAATTGCAATATCCTGTGGTGAGTATATCATAAAACAATTATTCCACTCAATCTCGTCGTACATGAACTCATAGCCAACTCGGCTACGCCTCGTTGGCTATGAGTTAATGTACGACTCTATCATGTTCGTGTATAATAATTGTTAAATGAACATGCACTTTCTTGTTTTCGTTCCAGGCATCGTAGACAGTTCTGGGTTTCGTTTTTCATTACACCAGCCAACTGAGAAAGTACCAGGCTGGGTTTTTTTCTGTTGGGTGCAATGGCTGGGATCCTGTGAGAGCCCTGGTCATCCCACCCAATCAAACTAACTGGCAGACTGAGGGATATTGCATCGATGAATGCACCTCTGAGGTGATATACCATATTACAGTTCTGTGAAATGTAACCAAGCCTCTGTATGAAAGCGAGGTTAGGGGTGACCATGAGATGATAGAGATCAGAAACTAGTTAACATAATAACATAATAATTTACATTTGAAAAGAAGGAAGGTTTGTATCACAACAAAGTCACCTCCAGCCTCACTTCTGTTCAAAGGCCTGGATTCTAAGCATACAATTGTAAAATGGATTATTCGCGTAGGTGTTTATGTTATTTTCTCATTTGAAAGAAATAAAAATGATCTGATTGCTGCTGCCGCGAAGCGAGCCTGAAGCGAGTGTTGCAAGGCAGCAGATATATTTTATTTAAGTTTACGGTCTTTACGGGGTTAGAAATTTCAGATTTTGGTCGCTCCGTCCCACCAAAACTCTCCACGCTCTTATTCATGTATTCTGCAGTTAGAAGTTAGAGCATGCATCGAATAATTAAAAGAACGTTAACCTTTTTATACTCATATATATGTTAAAATTGCTAAGAACATTTAGTTCAGAACGTCGTGAATAGTCCATTTTACAGTTGTGTGCTTAGAATCCAGGCCTTTTGACAAAAGTGAGGCTGGAGGTGACTTTGTTATGATACAAACCTTCCTTCTTTTCAGATGTAAATTATTTTGTTCTCGTGTAAACTGGTTTCTGATCTCTATCATCTCATGGTCATCCCTAACTTTGCTTTCATACAGAGGCTTGGTTACATTTCACATAACTGTAAAATGGTCTATTGTTTTATCCACTTAGTGCACATCCTAAACTCAGCTTTACACAAACATGTCATATATTTAACAATTATTCCACGAAATCGAGTCGTACATTAACTCATAGCCAACGAGGCGTGGCCGAGTTGGCTATGAGTTCATGAATGACGAGATTGAGTGGAATAATTGTTTTATAATATACTCACCACAGGATATTGCAATTAAAAATTACTGGGGAAAGAATGGAAGGAAAAGACAGAGAAAAATGGGATATTTATCGTAATTAGCGGGCTTCCCAAATAAGGTAGTAATGGTACATTGCCTCATATGCCTTGGGTAGGGAACCAATCAGATTGTCCAAAATTGCGATATCCTGTGCTGAGTATATTATAATGATGTATGTTAGTGAACTAGCGCGATGTCCGTATTGTGGAACTATTGTTCGAAGGTCCTGATGGGGTAATTGTTAGCTGAGAATTGGCCAAAATTTTAACTGATAACTGAGAAATGACCAAGCTTTTAACTGATAACTGATTATCCAGCACCCCCTGCCTCGTCCCCAGGCGCCGTTACGAGCGGGAAAACAGGGAGCGCGGGGCTTGATGGTTCGTCTTTTCGCCTGCAACAGCCCCACACAACCCCACGCGCACCGAGCTCAAACAAGGAGCGACGCCTGGGGACGAGGCAGCAGCACCCCCATCAGGACCGACATCTTGTTCTCCAATTCGAGTTTTTTTATTTTTTCTTCTTCTTCTTTTTCCACGGATGAAAGAATTTCCAAAAGTAAGATGCTCTTTAAAAAAAAGTTTAGTTGTATTTCGTTGAGATGGGGTGAGAAAACGATCATATTAAAGCAACTTTAAGTAAGCGTTATGCCCTGACTTTATTTCACAGGGCATGAAAGGTTCACCATTACCTGGGGGAGGGATTCGGATATTTTCTTCAATTCTTCACACGCACTTGGCAGGTAAGAGGCAGTAAGCGAAGTTCACTCGGCTATTTACTGATTTACTTCTATTTGTCAACAATAATCATTACACACAAATAGTTTAATATATGTGATAGATGTGTGGTCCAGTGTTAGTCTGCAGAGCGGATATTTTGCGGAGCGGCTTCGTTGGGCACTCCTGAATAGGCCATTTCCGAGTTGCCGTTTTCCTCTATTACAAAACGAGTCTTGGTGCACAACCTTTCATATGGAAATTAATTTGATTTGCAAGAGAATAAACGTGCAGGTAATACTCGTTTCCATATGAAGGTTGTGCCTCAGGAAGTTGTTCAGTTTGAAACAGAGGCAAAATGCAACCCGGAAATGGCCTATTAAGGCGCTAATCTTGCAATTCGGAGCGATATACACTCGACATGTCAGGAAAGGAGTCGAACTTCCAGAGATCAGCAGAGACGATCACTATGACGCCAACTTTCAGGTGCGTCGATCCTAAATGTAAAGGCCACTAGGGCCGAAGTGGCCCACACCACCGGAGCTAATTATCCCGGCTACTCCTCCTGATCATGACGGATGGGATGTTATCCCCCGCACCAACATTTTGTCAGGTCCCCCTAACATTTCACCAGTATTCATTTATATACTCCTGAGAAAATGCAGCCTCCTCTTCCTCTCAATCATCCTGCTTCATCTGCACAAGCTGCAACGTCGACTGCCACTCCCGAATTTGACTTTACAGCCACACCAGGCGCTGCAACTCCAGAAGCTGTTTCTAAGGGCGCCTCAGCAGTGTCCTGCGGGACAGAGCTCTGCCAATGACAATGACTCCTGGGTAGAGAATAACACGAAGACCTTAGGCCTGGTCACAGGCGTACATAGAAACGAATCAAGTGAAAGTAAAGGCACAGAGTTGTGCAAGAGTTCCAAATGTCAGACAGCGTCAGACAACGATTTTGTTTTGCTCCCTACACCCCCCTCCCCCCACCACCTCCTTAGTCGAACACGGCCTGGGAAAGACCAATCTTCACTCACTCAATTGTTGTTTTCACTGTTTCATTTACGTCAATTTCACAGTGATTTATGAACTTCTTTTAAATTTTTTTTTTCACATCCTTCTTTCCTTTTCAATTCAAGGAGTTCCAGATTCCCAGTAAGGAAATAACAGTCTTGCCGGTAAGAAAGGGGAACGGAACGTATTCACAAAATACATGTGAAATATGAAATATACGAGAGAGTGCTAGAAACTGGGAAATGAATCCTTTATAAACCCCCCTGGGCTACTGCCCTAGAAAGGAAATTAAACCGCCGGGACAGAAACAATATTTGACCCCGGTGGGATTTGAACCCACGATCTCCGGATTAGATCACCGTCGCTCTAAACAACTGAGCTACGAGACCAAATGGGAGTAGGTCGTGGTAATTTAGAAAGTGATCTTGTTGGGGTTTTTTTTCATACCATGTAGTATTCTTGTATTCACCTAAAATTATTCACACGCAAAATCCCTTTCAAATATAAGCCCAAACATATCCCGGCTCCCGACAATAAACGCCCCTCCACACGATAAAAAACCTTCTTGAAAATAACACCACCAAAAATGCATTTTAAACAAATTTACGCCTAGGACTTCTTATCGGAATTTTACGGTACACCATAACTGTATCAATAGACCTTTCTCCAAAATGGCCACCGCAGATTCATATTGAACGGAGCGTGAAATCAATACAGCACCTGAAAGATCACTTCTTGTTTGGTAATCGTACAAAGGTTCGTTAGGTTAGTTTCTGCCTTAGTCGAGAAAACGGATCGAAGTTGAAAACTGGAAAATTTAGAGACGTTTGTATGACTGGGGGTATGGCGTACACCCCCAGTCATACAAACGCCTCTAAATTTTCCAGTTTTCAACTTCGGTTTTCTCAACTCAGGTAGAACCTAATCTATCGAAACTTTGTACGATTACCAAACAAGAGGTGGTCTTTCAGGTGCTGTATTGATTTTCCGTTCAGTTTAATTTTAATAATTTTGAATTTTCGGCGGCCATTTTGGAGAAAGGTGTATTCAGTGCAATTCTATTTTTCAGGGAGACTCCCTAATAACAGTGTGCAGGTACGAAACAGGAAATGAAATGATTGAAGTAAGTTAACTTGTGGCACTTGACTTAAAGGAGCTATGTCACGATATTTTAAGTCATTTTTTGCGAAGTGCAAATTAAATCACCTTCAAATTGAAGAAAGCTTCAAAATAACAGTTTACTAAATTGACAAAACACCAAAGAGGTAATAATAAACCAAACAGGAACAAGGATGGTTGAGGATGGAGAAGATTAAGACGGATTGCGAACGGCGAACTTGAAAAAAAGGACAATTTGTTTCAAGATGCGCCTTTCGTGACGTAGCTCCTTTTACTTACACATTAATACTTCTTACAGATATAAAATGCCTCTGAGTGGCCCACTTAGCTTATGTAATACACTCTTCTTTTTTTTCAATAATTTTTTTTTAAAAGAATATTGAGGCTGAGTTTAAAACTATGCCAAGAATATACCTAAGGCTGAGATTGATATTTTCTTTTGCATGTTGATAGAAAATAAAATACAATAAAATCAATAATGTTTTCAAATGAACGTTACTATATACCATAGAAAAATATTAAATATGTACTATCTAAGATTAGTATATACCAAACCAGTGAATAGTGCTTTTCGCGCGTTCTGATTGGCTAGCTCGGAGGTGAATAGTCTTTGCTATTCACCTCCGAGCAAAAACAAAATGGCCGTGCGTTTTGCTTCTTTGATCAAAGCAGAAATTACTTCCATAAACGAGGCCGCTGCACGTCACTGTGTTATCAAAAATACCTGAAGATATTTAGAGGTGATCATTTGTAGCAAGTTTAGTCGTGTCACTAAATAAAATCGCCAAAAATGTTGTACAAAATGTTTTGTTTACTATCGAGCCGCTAGAGTAAGAACGTGACAACGCTCAGTTGTAAATGATAATTTCGAACAGTTTTAAAAGTCTTTGAAGTGGTTCCAAACGCTGTCCAGTCCAACTAACTTTAAAATGCAATTCCTACCTGAAATCCTGAATACAGCAGTGTCTTTCAAAAAGCAAGAAGTCCCTGCTGCCAACGATTTAGTTTTGTATTCGGATCGACTAATCTCGGTCTCACTGCGCTAGAAAATTTCATGTTGCCGTATCATGATCTAGAACTGCCCAAATGCTGTGGCTTCTTCAAACTTTACTGCTTCTCCCCTCCGGTAAATTAAAAGCAGTAACATCAGACGGTGGATGCAGTCACATCAATGTGAGAAATAATTGAACTGGAATTAATACGAAAACGTCTTCGGTTAGGCAGCATCTTGACCATCTTGTTCAGTTTATAACGGCACTTGCAGCTTTCGACATCAGTTTCTCAGGCAATAGAAACTGACAGAACTTGTAAAATACGAGAAAATAGAACTCGTCGCTTTTGGTCCATCAGTAAAAACGAAAAAAATAATAATTTCCCCTTGAAATCGTCAAAGTCCAACATACGAGACATGTTGATCGCCTGATGTTTGTCATGTGACTTTTCCCGCGCTGTCCTTGGTCGCGCGTAGGGTTCCACTTTTAAAGGATTTTTCCGATTTTTCGCGGTAAAATACATCTATAATTTTGGAGCTAGCTATTTCACTGGTTTGGTATATACTAAAACAATTATTCACCTCAGTGTCGGTGAAAAGTGGTGGATATTTACCTCGCCGAAGCGACTCGGTAAATATCCACCACTATCCACCTCCACTTCGGCGAATAATTGTTAATTAGTATATACCAACTCGGCGACCTTGGCGTTTTAAGCAATCTGATTGGTCCGCTATCTCGGGATATTCAACATTAGTATATACCAAACCAGTGAATAGTGCTTTTCGCGCGTTCTGATTGGCTAGCTCGGAGGTGAATAGTCTTTGCTATTCACCTCCGAGCAAAACAAAATGGCCGGCGTTTTGCTTCTTTGATCAAAGCAGAAATTACTTCCATAAACTAGGCCGCTGCACGTCAGTGTGTTATCAAAAATATTTAGAGGTGTTCATTAGCAGCAATTTTAGTCGTGTTACTAAATAAAATCGCCAAAAATGTCGTACAAAATGTTTTGTTTACTATCGAGAAAATAGCTAGAGTAAGAACATGACAACGCTCAGTTGTAAATAATTTCGAACAGTTAAGTCTTTGAAGTGGTTTCAAACGCTGTCCAGTCCAACTAACTTTAAAATGCAATTCCTACCTGAAATCCTGAATACAGCAGTGTCTTTCAAAAAGCAAGAAGTCCCTGTAATTGTTTCAAACCTGCCAACGATTTTAGTTTTGTATTCGGATCGACAAATCTCGGTCTCACTACGCTAGAAAATATTCTTGTTGCCGTATCATGATCAAGAACTGATCAAGAACTGCGAACTGCTCCCCTCCGGTAAATTAAAAGCAGTAACATCAGACGGTGGATGCAGTCACATGTGAGAAATAATTGAACCGGAATTACGAAATCGTCTTCGGTTTATAGGCAGCATCGTGACCATCTTGTTCAGTTTATAACGGCACTTGCAGCTTCAACATCAGTTTCTCAGGCAATAGAAACTGACAGAACTTGTAAAATACGAGAAAATAGAACTCGTCGCTTTTGGTCTATCAGTAACAACGGAAAAAATAATAATTTTCCCCTTGAAATCGTCAAAGTCCAACATACGAGACATGTTGATCGCCTGATGTTGTCATGTGACTTTTCCCGCGCTGTCCTTGGTCGCGCGTAGGGTTCCACTTTTAAAGGATTTTTCCAATTTTTCGCGGTAAAATAGATCTATAATTTTGGAGCTAGCTATTTCACTGGTTTGGTATATACTAAAACAATTATTCACCTTAGTGTCGGTGAAAAGTGGTGGATATTTACCTCGCCGAAGCGGCTCGGTAAATATCCACCACTATCCACCTCCACTTCGGCGAATAATTGTTAACTATCCACCTCCTAGGAGGTGAATAGTGCCGGGAATTCTGGGAAACCTTTTGGCAGATAATTTATTGAGAAGACAAATTAAAATGGCCGGCCTAAATCATCGTTCGACTTGTGTTTCAGAAGTAGAAACCTTGAAATTGTACATCGGAAAATACAAAGTTTGTTCTAAAACATTTCCAAGGTAAATAAGCTATATTTATTTCGATTCTAGTTACGTAAAAAGCATGTTCACAAACTGTTAGGTAGTAAACGTTTATTAAATACGTCGCGCTACTCGTGGATTGTAAATCTTGTACATCTATATTCACATAAAACGAGCATCAAACAATGAAAGATGAAGAACAATTAGTGTACCTTTGAGGACTGGTCGACTGGAAGGTCAGTTAAAATAGTTTTAAAGCTGTTCGTAGAAATTAAATAAATGTCGTACTCTTGAGTCGAACTCCTGAAGTGCTCTTTGCTCCCTGTCTGTTGTAAATATCCACTCCTGCATCAACTGCCATTCACAATAAAATTGCTGGTACTAGCCAGGCAGCTAATCCTATTCTTGAGCAATGAATTTCCGTTGTAGAAAACTTCAATTTGTCTTCTCAATCCAGCACTACACATTTGAATTCTGGCGACTCGTTCATTTGCACCGTCATTACTTTCCACTTGAAGTGAAGCCTTTAACGAAACTGTCGAACTGCCCACAGGTTTGTTTCAAAGTTTTGACAGCATTATCGAGCAATTATCTCTCACCAATTCATCGCAAACTGGTTAAATGAACTGTAAGTACTCCGAGCAACGATCCGAGAGTCAACACATGTGCATGAGTATCTTGAATTTGCATAAATTGAAATGGCCTGATGCGAGTTCACTCATGCATGGTGATTGTCACGCAATGAGCGTCACACTCTTGCTTTTTTTTAAACGAAACTTTGACACTTTTTTTGCGTGAGTTAGGATGGAGGTCGCCTCGTTGGTGTATACTAAAACAATCATTCGCCTCAGGCTCAGTGAATATTGGTGAATATTTACCTCGACTTCGTCTCGGTAAATATTCACCAATATTCACTTCGCCTTCGGCGAATAATTGTTAAATGTATTATTATTGAATATTTTCAGCCTAAAATCGGAAGCAAAATAAGAATATTCAGCCTGATGAGTCAGATAGCTATAAACCTTGTGTGTATGAGCACCAGTGTACTGAAAGCAGTTCGTCCACATATCGTTGCCCGTATGGTAGAATTACTACTAACTAGATTTCCCCAATATATAAATATCAGTTCCACGTGTACTTATTTATTCCAGGGTGGTCTGAGCACAGGGGACGAGATGTGTCTCTCCTTTCATCAGTATTACCCAAAAGTTAATTTAACCCGATGCTGGTCAAAACAGAGAGCAGGCTGGGAAAAGTTTCGTGACACATATGGGTGAGTTTGTTTTAAATTCAACTTAATATATACGTTTAGTAAAACAAATTGAGAAATCATATTAAAGGGACACTGTCCTGATTTTAGCATGATTTTGGGAAGCTCAGAAACATATCTAGATCATAGGAAGTTGAACAATAATGGTTTGATTCTGTAGAATAGCACTCGACAAATGACAGGAACCCATTAGGAAGTGAGGATGACAAACGACAGCGAGGATGGAAATGGATTGCAATATGCAGTTTTGAAAAAACGTCAGGATGTCAGTTTTTCAAAGTTTCAAATTTGGCTCGGAAGTCTTGAAATTTTGCAAACATTTTGTGGCAGTATGGAATTTCTTGAATAAATTGCTTTTTATCATTTAGTTAAAGTTTATTAAGTTATTATTTCATAGATTTAGGGACCATTTCATGCATTTATAACAGTTTTGAGCAAATACGCCGGGACAGTGTCCCTTTAATACGAAATTTCTCGAATCTGACTGGTTCTCTGATTTATTGGTCCCTCTCAACCAGTGTGCTTTGCGGTCGCGTGCTATTGTTTTCATCCGGGGAACTCGATCTCTCGTGGGGCTAATGTATGCCATACTTTCCAATTTGTACTAACTTGGGTCGTCTAACTGATTTTTGTGGCCAGAACATGGCCAGAATCCTGCAAAAAGTAGTTTTTAACTTCAAGCCGCTATTTTCGCGGCCCAATAATGGTTAAAGTGCGTTGGACTCCGGATCGAGCGGTTTGGTTTTGAGCCCTGGCCTGGGTCATTGTGTTGTGTTCTTTGGCAAGACACTTTACCCTCACAGTGCTTCTCTCCACCCAGGAGTATAAATGGGTACCGGCGGCAAAATGCTGGGGGTAACCTGTGATGGACTAGCGTCCCATCCAGGGGGAGTAGTAATACTCTTAGTCGGCTTCATGCCAAGGAAACCGGGATAAGTGGGCCAGTTTGGCCCGAGTGCGGCTTTACCCTCTACTAGAGTACAAGCCACACAAGTACGTCTGGTGTACCTATTTTTTAAATCGACATCTGTCGACTGGTCTAATGCCCCCTTCACTGCACACCAAAACATGAAAACGCTAAAAGTTCAAACATTTAATGAAGCCACAGGTAGCAGCATATGTTAACCCTGAATGAAAATCCCAAGGCTACCCTAATCGTTTCTTCGACTGATTTTGAAGTTTAGTTTGTGTGGACAGGTTATTATTATTCTAACAACATTTACGTTCAATGATTAAAAGTGGCTGTTATGCTTGTATTCTTAGAGTTCCAAACTCTCCAAGCGGGTGGTCCGATAAGTTGGTCTCTGAACTACGTAAAAGTTATCAAGAAACTGACGAGATTTACGCATATTGCAACGGCCGCAACAGCAATCAGTTACCGGTGAGTGTTTGTAACTTACATAGAGCACTGCACTCTCCAAGATGTTAGCTAATTTAATGACCCGTCTGTCAATATGCAAAGAAGCCAATTTAAGGTCACCGTAGGTAGAACTTCGCAACGCAACCATCAATGTAAATCGGTTATTTTTAAATGCAACACAAAAGTACTACTTACAATACGAATACGTACTTACAAAGCGATACTTACATTACAATACGATTCTTACACTACTTACAATACGATAGTTGCACAACTTACAATGTGATATACTTACATTACTTACAATACGATTCTTACGCTACTTACAATACGATATTTAGAATACAATACTTACACGAGTATTTTTCCAATGTTTCAATGTTATTAGATTTACACCTATGGTACGTTTATTTATAAAATTAAGGTTTTGAAAGAGTTTCCACTTAGCCTTAAACATTTTCAGATTATTACACTTCAGAGCAATGCATATCAATGTAAATGTTATGAAATGCACTATCTGGTACTATTTTCATGTTTGTCCATGACCATAAAGTCTGATTCGTATTTCTTTTAATTAGTTTAGGAAACGAGAAAATGCTGACATGAGTGAATCACACATACTCTTTTCTTTCCTTCACAGGGTCTAGGAAAGAAATTGGTGTCCAAGCCAGTCATCCTTTGAAAAAGCGAGAGTCACAGTGCCAAGGGATCAGGAGTTCCTGTGACAAATTGACATCACGCAGCCTTGCATTCATGGGAGTGTTTTTAGTGTTGCTCTTCTCCTGCATTTACTGATTAAAGGGGCAGCTTACCGTTTGATGGTGCATACCATATTTCCTAGCATTAGCCCTAGAGGGGGAATACGTGGCTGTTCCAGGCGTTGGGATAGTGGGGGAGCGACGCGAAAAGACGCGCGAAGCTCTCTCCCCAATCTCCTTTCCTTTTTTTCATCACGGCTCTTCGCGCTTCGCGCGTCTTTTCGTGTCGTTACCCAACTATCCGAAAGCCTGCAACCTCTATTAATTGATGTATGTGCTTCGAGTTCTGATTGGTTCCTTTTGTTGTTTCCGTCTGTTGTGATTGGTCTGAGTGATTGCTTTGGTTTTGGTTTTACTACAATGAATTAAAAACTGCTCTATAATCTATCGCAGTATGGGCTGTTAACTATAACGTAATTGCACTGCAAGAGCCAGAATTCAATCAAATACCTTTTGTTTCAAGTTTACAGAA
Organism: Desmophyllum pertusum; assembly: GCA_029204205.1. Lineage (NCBI taxonomy): Eukaryota > Metazoa > Cnidaria > Anthozoa > Scleractinia > Caryophylliidae > Desmophyllum > Desmophyllum pertusum. The sequence continues at coordinate 404,059 of MU825911.1, forward strand.
TAATCATGGTAAACATAGTACGGGAAAACTTTAATAACAGAACATCTGTGCTCGTTGTAGGGAATTAACATAATTAAGAAAGTCACCTACTGCGATGTTTTTATGAAGTTCAATATGTTGTTGCTATAGTTTCTCGTATCAATAGTGTTGTGATTAATGTTCTCCCATCCTATCGGCGTCTAGAAAATTCCCAAACCCAAACTTACTGATAAAACTTTCATGTTGATACAGATCTTCTTGACACAGCTCTTCTTGTGCAAATTCTGCATTCTTCATATTGCACTCTTTGAGTAATTTTCTTTTACTTTTAAAACAAAAAGAGAAAAAAAAAAAACAGCCTTTAACTGGGAAACCTACGTTAGTTAAACTAACGATAAAATAGGCGATAATTCACAACAAAGAAAAACACCACATCAAAGAGCGAACTTTTACTCAGTCATTGGCATTTAAATATTAAATAAAAATATTGGACGCAAAATTAATAACATCTGTAATTATTAATATCCTTCGTGCTTTTCATATCTCTCTTCTAATTTTGCCTTTCAAATAAGAAGGTCTCGAAAAAGATATAGCTTTCAGGGTTAAGTAATTTTATTGTTATATAGGTAGTCCAACTTACAATATATATTAATCTCGGATCCATAAATTCCCCCAGACCTTGAGAACTGCAGAAATTCGGTTAATGAAAACAATCTCTCAATTGTACGGTGAAAATGTATCCGGTTGTGTTGTTAGAGTATACGGAATATTGCAACTCTTCATTTTATAATTTTTCATTATATTCATTGTTTTCGTCATTTCTGGAAGACGTCAATGTAAGTGTAAGTAAGGACTTCAAGTAATGCAAGAGCAAATTCATTCAAGGCCGGCCATTAACATTAAATCCGAATGTTTGCTCATCATATTACGGCGAGTTTTCTTTGTATATTATAGCGCTGCACCAAAAACTATTGTGTCGGAAAGTGTTCCCTTTTTGCTGATCAGTAGCCTTCCTGCCGAATTCTTCCTATGATTCCTTTGATAGCTTCTCCCGTGTTTGCAAGGTTTCTTCTCGTATAGCCTATGAATAAGCTCCTTGGTGGAGACTGGGGAGAGGACCTTATTGCACTGCACACAATATAGAGCATTTGGTTCAGTAAGTTCAGGAAATGAACTCGGAAAACACCACGCTAAGCCCGAAATAAGGGGAGGGGGGACTCTTATGTAAAAATTGCGAACGTAATGATTGTCGGAAATTTTGAAACTAGCTATTGAATTTGCCAGAATTTCGTTTTGTGGACGTGTTTCAAAATATTTTTTCCCCTACCATGTATTTTGGCAGGACGTTTATTTTGTCGGGTATTAATTATGTAATTGGAATAGACAAACCCATTGCTGTAACTGACGCTTTTATTAACATAACAACAACAACAACAAAAAGACAGTAACAGTAACAAGTTCTGAAATCAATTGTGCGCACAGAACGTACAAACAAAATCCGAGACTAGATGTACAGAGTACATCACTTGAAGTACAAAAAGTTCAGTTTTAGCACATTCTACATTGTACGTTACAGTTGAACGTGCTTCTATGTGTTTACATTGTATTTATTTATATATTAGGTGGGTGTTCAAGAAGGTGTTAGAGAGGGGCGTTTAAAATTCTTAAAAGAGAGGAGGTGTTTATTTGAGTAAATATGGTAAACATTATCTGTACCCGGCTCGAGACAATTTGTAGCAAATGTATCTATTGCCCGTTCCGAAGTTCAAAAATGGACTGGGCACTAGTTTACCTATTGTTCAAATTACGTCATATTAAAAAAAATAATCCCGTCACCAGAAAGATCGCACGAAAATGAGTAAGTTCACCAAGTTTGGTTATGTTACATTACATAGTAACCAGGCTGTGAGCTGTCAAAGGTCGCCCAAATTCCATACAAACGTCTCTAATTCAGAGATGGCGTCCCCCAAATCCATACAAAGTCTCTAATTTTTCTGATTTTGAAAGCCTTCTACATGGTTGCAATCTAACGAAACAACCTCAAACTTGGTAAACTGACTAATTCTAATGCGATCTTTCTTGTGACGGGCTCCAATTTTTAATTGAATTTAAATTTTAAAACTCGTCCCCAGTCTCCATTTGAACTTCGGAACGGGCAATTCCAAACGACATTGCTAGTATTGCTATAGAATGGAAAAGATAAATGAGGATAGAAGGTGTTATTTGAGTAAATATGGTAAGTAATTTCTACCGGCTTATTTCTAGCAAATTTATCTATTCCAACTAGACGTCCAACGACATGTCCAACGGCATAGCTATATCATTAATGGGAAAGTTATCAGTCGATGCCACAGTAGGCCATGTTACAGCGCGGCAAACCATTGATGTTGTAGACAAAGTAAGAACCACACTTTCTTACTTGGATGTTGGTGGACTGCCAACAACAATTTCCTGTCCAACTAAAGCACACTTCTCTGGTGACGTTACCTTCAGCCACTGTGGGATGAGTGCCATTCAACCAACCTGTGGCACTAGTCCCACATCTGTTAACTGGTGGACATGTGGTCGGCATTCTCGTTCCCGCGTCTCCTTCAAAACGATACCAGCCAAGTAGTGAATCGTCACAATAAACGGTTGTTGTGACGTACGTGGTTTTCCGTCTGCCATCGGTCAAACTTGTGTATGAGTTGCTTTGGCATTCTAGAATCAATATCAGGTGTATATTATTTCTTAACAATTCTTCTCTAAATGTCTTATACTGATAGCTTGTTGGGAGGCACAGTGGTGCATAGCCCGGGTGAAATGAGGACGAGAGTTGTTGAGAGTTGGCTGTAATGAGAGTTTTCATCGATTATCATCGTTTAGCATCAAGCGTGGGCCAAACAAAGGAGAGAAAACTCTCGACGACTCTCAAGAAAGAATCGACGAGAGTCGCCGAGAGTGCATGAGAATTTCAGGTCAACTTCTAACTCTTATCATTGATGACTCTCGTTCCCGTTTGGCCCGGGCTAATGTTCACCGCGGTCTCTTCAGCGTCCAAACGCTCGAGCATGCGCAAAGGCATAAATTCTGGTCACCCGCGCGCCAATTTCCCGCGCAAATGTTTGAAGGAAAACCATTGCAACAACCCGAAATCAAAACCTTGATAGTAATTTGCGAAAGGAAACAAAAGTAGGTAAAAGGAAATGCTTAGACTTTTCAAACACAAGCATTTTGTTGATTTACCATTTGTTTGGACGTTTACCAAAAAAGTTAGACGTGTTTAAAACATGGTGTAATCATGGGGTTTGTCGGCGTAGTTTATTTTTGCTTCAAGACGTTTGACCGCGGTGGAGGACTAATGTTTAATTAGGCTCCGGATTGTGAGGTCTGGGTTCTAGCCCTGAACGGGGTCACTGTATATTGTGTTCTTGTGTGAGACACGTCGAAATTCACTCTCGTAGTACTCATCTCCAGGAGTATAAATGGATACCGGCGAATTGATAGGGCAACCTTGGAAAAACTGTAGGGGTATCCTGCAATAAACCAGCATCCCATCCAGGGAAAGTAGCAATACTCCTAGTCGCTTCATGTTACAGAAACCGTGCTCCGGCAGTTGAGAGCCAGTAGGCTCGTGAAGACTTTACCTATATCGCTTGTTCCCCGTGTCGATAAATGATAAATACAACAGTAGTCCCAGGTACTAATAATTACACCGAAAGAAATGCCCCTTCTAAAATTAAGTAATTTTTGTTTGTATGTATGTATGTATGTATGTTTGTTCGTTTATTTGTTTCACAACTACAATTACTACTAAGTTTCCTAAAACAAGACAATTTGTGAATAGGATAAGTAACTAAATGGTTTTAGAGCAAAATCTATCCACAAAATTGACTTACTTCCCTGAGAAACTAGCCTCCTACGCAGACTTTCTTTGGGCTCGAGAAACGAGCCAATATATATTTATTTTAAGTGCGCTACCTGATTGCTGATTCGAAAGAGCCCCCCACTCCCCTCCCGCCTCCCATCAACCAACCCCTCCCCTCCCCTAACCCCCCACCCCCCACCATCTCTCTCCCACCCCTCCCCCACTATATTAAAGCGCCCCGCTAAGAAAATAAGACTTCGGGATTCAATATAGCTATTTTTAAAAGCTGTTGTTTCCCAGTCTTTTGTGTTTCTTGGACACGTGTTTGAATTTGAATTTGAAAATTCCTACCTTCGGCCGGCTGAACGCAACTTGTCTTTCCGTTCCCCTGTAAGCCATGGTCACATTCACACTTGTAAGATCCAAACGTATTTGTACACGTGGCCAAATCACTGAGACAGTCATGGATGCCACTGAGGCACTCGTCAACATCTGTAATGCCTGAAATATCAACATTAAAAGAGGTATTATATAGCGAATAAATTCAAACTATATTTAGATTTAACAAGTATCAAATTAGTCTAACACTTGTAGCACAGGAATACATTTGTGGGAAGGTATGTCCAAACTAGTGAATAGTCTTGGAATCTCCCAACGTTACTAACCACCCTTTCCAGACTAACTGACTGACTGACTGAATCACCACGGCAATGACCGACTGACCGACCCACTCATGACTTACTGACTGACTGACTTACTGACGATCACTGACTTACTTACTGACTGTCTGACAGACTGGCCCACTGACTGACTGACAGGCCGACTGACTCACTGGCTAACTGACTGGCTGACTGACTGACTGACTGACTGACTTACTGACTGACTACCTTACTGACTGTCTGATAGACAGACAGACAGATTGACAGTCTGACCGACCGACCGACCGACTGACCGACCGACCGACCAACCGACTGACGTCTGACTGACCGACCGACGAACGGATATATGGCGGACTGAATGAGCTAGCTCGAGTGATCGAATGAGCGAGCCAGCTAGCACTGATATAACTAAATATTAGAATAAAGTGCAATTAAATATTTTTTTTCAGTAAATTTAGTTTCTCCACCTTCTGTCTCCATGTCGCATTGAGCAAGAACAGTTTTCCCAGTTATAATAGAATCAAACCAGTATTTGCCGCTGAGCGCTTGGCGTCCTTCACTCGCTTTGATTTCTTTACACGTTTCAGCCGGCAGCTCAGGAATGGAACCGAGAGGGACTGGGAGACAAAACAAATAATAAGCCAGAATATGAAGAACACGGCCATATTGAGTCAGCCATCCATAATACCCAAAATAATGCAACAGTCTTCTAACACAATACACCAGGCAGGCTTGACTTTTCTTTGTTTTGGAGAACTGCTTTTGCATTCAAAATGGCTAAATTTGTTCGCCTATCAGTGACCGTGTCATGCAAGGACCTAATCAAAGAGGTAATACAATAAAAACAAACTGTATAAATTGACTTCCTAATGGGATATATATATAATATATTATATATATATTTTGTTTTCTTTCTTTAATTGAAAATCGTTCAAAATAGAACTAGGCTCTGATCGATATACTTTTTTATGGGGTTATTTCCATCCTTTTTATACTATTCATTGTTTTCCTCCTCAATTTTTTCACTTTCGACCAGTTTTGGAACGGGATCGATTTTCATGGCTAAAGTCCGAACCAAAACTGACAGGATGGAAGTTGTTGAGAGTTGGCTCGCAGTAAGACTTTTCTTCGTCAAGGTTGGGCTAAACGAAAGAAAACTCTCGACACGACTTTCAAGAAAAAATTAACCTGGTTTAAATCCGATAAGAGCGCACGAAAATCGACGGGAGTTACTAAGAGTGCACGAGAGTCTCAGCCGGAAAATCGAGAGCGGGTATTTGAACTCTCAACAATTCTCATCCTCGTTTGGTCCGGGTTCAGTTAAGTTAGTCTTAGGGCCTCCACAGACTGGAGAGATAGTTGTCGACAACTATTTAGTTGATAAAAAGTTGTCGATAACCTGAAAAAAATCCAGTGTGTGAAGCTAAATATCGATAACTAGCTTCACACACTGGCTTTTTTGTTATCGACAACTTTTTATGATCGAAAACTAAATAGTTATCGATAACAATTGGCCTAGTCTGTGGAGGCCCTTAGACAAGTTTCGAAGAACGATGCCGTGTCAGTCGAATGATAATAAGAATTACCTTCTAGCAATATATTTTATTTCTTACCTCTTTTTCTAACCCGTCCATAGTAATATCTGTTAGAATCCGGGACGTAATCGTCAGGCCAGGCTTCCTTGGTTCTGTTATTCAGTTCACACATGTCTTGGGAGATGACATAATTGAAGCTTTGACATCGGATGTCATCATTACAAGCCTGAAGACACTCAAGTGAGATTGATGTACTTATTATTTTGAAGATGTGTCGCTTGAGCATCATCCCATAGATGGAATATTCACCTTCACATTGCTGTGCGGCTATAACACAAAACACCTTGCACAGTACCAGCTGGACTGCGATGAGGAGTTCGAAACGATGTGTCGACACCATCTTTTTTTTACTTATATCTCTTCAGCGGTCCAGGTTACATTGTCCTTACATTGAAAGAGTTTTACAAAAGTAATCTTATGAAGAAATGTTCTGTTCTTATAAGCTTAAGTATTGTATTATCCTAGGAGAGCGAGATTCTCTGTGACTTGTTTAAAAATTCATTAATATAAACCGAAATTATTGTGTCCGCAAGATGAAAAACAACTTGCTAAACAGTGCCTTTTACGGTTTAATTTGACTCGATCCAAGTAGATTCTTCAGTTTCTTTAAAAGGTCAAGCTGCCAAACTGTAACCAACCAAATAAGAGATAGCATGTTCGCACAGCTGGGCGGTTTTCCGCTCTATAGGCTATCGCAGCTTTTTGTCTCAATTCTAGTTAATGTTTAAATAATAAAAATCAGCGATATTTAAAGTCGAACGACGTTTTCGATGACTCCATGTCATCATTTTCAAGTTCAAAATACATAAATTATAGAATTGATTATATATGGGAAATGACATGGAGTCATCGAAACGTCGTTCGACTTTAATATCGCTGATTTTCATTCTAAAAATTTTGACTAAACCTTATGTTATTAGAAGTTTAAATAATAATCTTGGTAAATAGCATGGGAATAGTAAAACTAATAACAGAACAGCTGTGCTCGTTGTGGCGTCATTAAGAACTTCACCTACTGTAGACTGCAAAACAGTCTCTTTTTTTCTCGAGATATTGTGGCGCGACGCGGGAATTGAGAGGCGCGAAGCGCCGATAATCCAGTGTCTCTCCCCAACCCCACTCGTAATTTCACGCTCGTTCCAGATCCTTCGGCCGCGTTCAGCCCGACGCTCTCGCGCGAAAATACGGACTGTTTTGCAGTCTACACCTACTGCGATTTTTTATGAAGTTCAATATGTTGTTTGCTATGGTTTCTCGTAGCAATAGTGTTGTAATTAATTTCCTCCCGTGCCTTCAGCGTCTAGAAAATTCCCAAACCCAATCTTATTGATGAAACTTTCGTATTGATACAGATCTTCAATACAAAGCTCAACTTGCGCAAAGTTTGTATACTTCAAATTGCATTCTTTGAGTAATTTTCCTTTACTTTTAAAACAGAGAGAAAAATAACACACAATCAAATCAGACCTATAATTTGACTGGATCCCTGTAGATTCTTCAGTTTCTTCAAAGTTAATAGAGGGAAATAGTCATGAAGCCCAACAAAGTGCTTTGTTTCACGTTTTTGTTCGCTTTTTGGCCTTGACCGTGCACAAAACACTAAGTTTTGAGTTGAGTCCGAGTAACTAACCAATAGAAAACGTTTCGGTTAAGTAATTCAACCACAGTGTGTGAGCGCAAAACCAAAATGATTGTCCACTGTCGTGGACCTTCCAACATAAGTTTTGTCATCTTTGTTTGCTTCTTTGAAGTTTTCCTGCCTTCAAAACCATTTTCCTCTATTAACTAGTATGTTTCTTTAAAAGGCTAGGCTGCAAAATTGTAGCGAACCAACTTAAACTGGAAGATAGCAATATTCAGACTCGCATAATTGCACTGCAAGTGCCAGAATTCAATAGCCCTTTTCACAGTTAACCTGAAATATTTGCATAACAATACAGTTAAACATAGAAGCGAGGCAATTTCGGGCACAAGCTGCAAAACATCGTGATTTTCTTGAGTTCCTTAGACTATGTTAGTATAAAAAAATAGTTTTAAAACGGAGAAGAACTAAATATACAACTATTTTGGTTGAAGTTTGTCGTAAAGATCATAAAACGATCTCGCTGTTGCTTATGGGAATCTACTCTTTATAAATAGAGAAAATTCGTTTTACAATTTTTTTCTAAAAACAACGTAAAGTTAAAGAATTGTTGTAGTTCTTCTATATTTTAAAACTGTTTTTATATTAAAAGGGTTTAAGAAGCTCAAGAAAAACACGATGTTTGCAGCTTGTGCCCGAAATTGCCTCGCTTCTATGTTCAAGTGTATTGTTATGCAAATATCACAAGTTAACCGTGAAAAGGGCTATTAAACACTTTTTGTTTCAAGTTTAAAAAATAATCTTGGTAACGGCTCGGGAAAAAAAAAACTAAAAATAATAACAGAACAGCTGTGCTCGTTGTAGGGAATTGACGCCATTAAGAACCTCGCCTACTGCGATGTTTTTTTATGAAGTTCAATATGTTGTTGCCATGATTTCTCGTAGCAACAGTATTTTGATTAATTTTCTCCCGTCCTTTCGGCGTATAGAAAATTAACGAACCCAAGCTTACTGATATAATTGTTTTGTTGATACAGATCTTCGCTACAAAACTTTCCTTGCGCAAATTCTGCATCCTTCATATTACGTTGCTTGAGTGTGTGTTTTTTCTTTTATATACTTTGTCAAACAAGCAGAGAAAAATACAGCGATTTTGTCCTCCACCTGGATACCTACGTTAGTTAACGAGGAAACAGCGACAATTCACAACAAATCATAAGAATACACATCAACGCGCGCAGTGTATAGGTACATGCAAACAGCTATGACTTGGTTTTAAGAGTGGTGCGGCTGTTGCTTTAGCACTTACACAAGTAAGGCAGCTTTGCGTTATATCAAGTTGAAAGAAGTCACGAATCCAGCTGGCTCTGTAGCAAAATTTCTCACAGTCATTGATGTATATTCTAAATGGAATGAATTGGAAGGATTTGTTGAAGCCTTCACCACATGTGTAATATGATGTTATTCAGTGTTCTGCGTGCTGTTTTTTTTTTTTGTGGGGGGGGGGGGGTGGGTCATATTGGAGTTGTATGTAAGGTATGAGAAGGATTACTTCGGCGGTATTTGCGCCTCCTCGCTAGCATAAATTATCGAACAATAAATTAATTCCTGCAAATTTCAAAATGCAACTGTAAGTGCGGAATATATTGTAGGAGTATTTTGAATACAGTTCGACCCTTCAAACCAAACAAACAAGTTTACTTACCTGGAAAGGCGTCGTTCTCATTAATGATTCAAACGGGTTTAACGTCAATCTCGTTCCCAGGGTCTCTTATCCACCGCCCACAGTAATACAGTAATACATGCAGCAACAACATCTCGGCCACAGTAAATTGCCTCTAAAAAAGTGAAGTATAAACTGCTGCAAACAGCGAACTGAAGACTGCTGTAAAAACATCGCTTGCCTGTGAACAGTGGCCGTTAGCTTCTGGCCTCGCTTTGTTGTCGACAAAAGAAAGCGTTGTAGAAGCCTTCCCTGGGGCTTGAAAATGTCAATTAGACAAGTGACCAGCCCCAACCAGGGTCTCTCTTCCCTCGCGCCTCTGGGGTGGAGAGATGAGAGACCCTGGGAACGAGGTTGGTTTAACGTTGCAGACTTTTGATGGCTAATTAAAAGAAAATAGCAGGAATATTCACAAAAATGTTGCGTCCACAATTGCTTGAAATGGTAACAAACAGACTGAAGCTAAGGATACGTGTTGTCTTGCTCGCTCGGAAGCAGTAAATAAGTCACTCCTGCAGTAAGATCACAGTGCCCTCCAAGCACTGGGCTGGTCATATAGTCGACTCTCGCCTTGCGGACACCCCGTTATTACGGACACCCGCTATTACGGACAAAATCCAGCCCTCCTCCTGGCGAAAGCTATAGAGGTTTGACTCCCGCTATTGCGGACTATCGCTATTACGGACTCCAAACCACGTCTCGTAGGGTGTCCCCTATAACGAGAGTTGACTGTATCCAAAAAAACTAAAAACTAAATAAAAAATATTTAACAATTATTCGCCGAAGTGGAGGTGAAAAGTGGTGGATATTTACCTCGCCGAAGCGGCT
>MU825911.1:414771-486112 GCA_029204205.1 Desmophyllum pertusum
TTGCTTTCGCAGAATAATGTAATTAACCAATATATTATAGTCGCTAGGCTGATGTTGTCCAAAAAGGATATCTTTAATATCAAAGAAGCCAGAAATTAGTTTTTGTGTTTTGAGAATGGAATATATCTCTTTCCAGAAAGTACTTACTATTGTACAGTAAAAGAAAAAATGCTCTAAGGTCTCTATCTCCATTCCACAGAAATAGCAAAGGGAGAATCAACCTTTTTAAAATCTAAAAAGCATATCATTTGTAAACAAGATCCTATGTAAGATTTTATATTGGAATTCTCTTAATTTGGTGTCCTAAGGTTGTTTTTGACGGGTAACAAATAAATATTTTCCCAATCTAGCTGGAAAGAATCAGTGTTGAAGGCTTGGTCATATTTTTTCCTAGCCGTTGGATTAGTAGAAATTTTAAGAGACCAACCGTCCGTACAATAATTTTGACTGGAGTTTTTCGATGTCGATTTTTTTCCTTCAAAGTGTATAGAAAACTTACTAAGATTAAGGTGATGTGTGTATGAGGCGACTGTGGTTTTGTTTAATTTCAAAATTTTCCGCCATTCCTGTGGGAGAGCACTGAAGAGGCTAAAGAGTAAGTAATGATCAATGGGTGTAAGAAGCTGAACGTAAAGGCTCCTTGTTGAACCTGAATTCACCCCCTGTGTCATAGAGGTCGCCGAGTGTTACAAAACCAGAGTCCAGTAGCTTTTTGTTGTACACTGATTTAGATGCTAAACAAATAAACCTATTCTTCCATAAGATTTGATTTGCTATTTCAGATAATGAGATAGGGTTATTCTCATTTAAAGAGGTGCACGCTAAAATGCATTCTTTGTAAAATTCTGGAAGAGTTATGGAAAGTTTTTTATAATCGAAATTACAGTGGAACAAAAATTTACTCCCTACTTCTTTTAGGTAAAAGCCCAAAAACAATTTCCAGCCAGCTGCGACATCGGGAGCTAAAAATCTCTTGATGCAAAGTATTCGTTGGGCAGATATCATCGACTCTACATCAGGCATTTTTAATCCACCTTTTTCAATAGGGCTTATTAATGACGTGCGTTTAACTTTGTCCTTACCCTTCCAAACAAACGAATATAACAGAGTGTTCATTTTTTTAATAAAATCTTTTCTATTCGAGATGAGAGTTAGCTTATATAAAATCTTTGGTAGAGCAAAGGATTTAATAATTTGTATTTTGAGTAGTAAGTAAGGCCTCTCCAACCCCAGCTTTTTAAAAGTCCTCTCAAATATTTTTCTATTGACTCGAAGTTTAATTTGTAAAAAAGTACGTGATTATGGGTAAAATTGACGCCAAGAATTTTGATAACCATGCTAATTTCATTTACTCCTAGCTCTGAGCTGTTTGCTTCCATATTTCCTAGCAGGAGGACTTCTGTTTTGTCCTGATTGATTTTCAAACCAGAATAAGTGCTAAATAACTTAATGGTGTTGAAAAGATTGCGGCAGGATGCTTTGTCGCGAACGAATGAAGTCATATCATCAGCAAATATAACTAATTTAATTTCATTTCCATCTATCGTGAAACCTCTTATTTGATTATTATTTCGAACAGATATTGCCAGTAATTCAAGAACTATAATAAAAGAGAAGGCGAGAGTGGATCACCCTGGCGGACGCCTCGTTTGAGATTGATAGACGGGGTGAAGCAGCCATTATTTATCACACAACTCGTTATGTTATTATAAAACGTTTTGATCCACGCTATAAAAGATGCACCAAAACCAAAGGATTCCAGCGATTTGAAAAGAAATTAAAATTCAATGAATCGAAAGCTTTCTCAAAATCTATCGCAGTCATTATTCCTTGATAGTCCCTTAAATCTATAAAGTCTATGACATCGTTAATTGTTCGAACGGCATCGAATATAGTTCGTCCTTTAACAAATGCATTTTGATCATGATGTATGATGTACGGTAACACGTTCTCTAATCTTTTTGCGATGGCTTTTGAACCTATTTTTACGTCCACATTTACAAGTGATACTGGTCTCCAGTTTTTTAATCAGTCTCCTGTCCCGGTCTTTCTTCTCTATTAAAATTATCACAGCTAGTTTCTGTCAGTTTGATAATTCTCCGTGAATATAAGCATAATTTAACGAATCAACTAAAAATGTACCTAATTCTGGCCAGAAAAATTTGTAAAACTCTATTGTAAGGCCGTCGTTCCCGGACGTTTTGTTATTTTTGAAGGTAGAGAGCACCTTATAGCACTCTGAAGAAGACAACTGACCATCACACGTATCTCGCATAGAATCGTTTAACTTCGGAATGGTTTGGAGGTTCTCTAAAAACGGACAGGTTGTGTAGTCAGATTGAACCTCTAATTTTTCATCATAGAGATCCGAATATAAGTTATTGATTTCATTTAAAATAATTTTTGCATCTGTTGTTTTCATTTCCATTTGTTCGAAGAAGTTTCCTAATACAGCTTTTCTTTTTGTTGTTATTTTCCAGATTAAGAAAATATTTGTTGTTTCGTTCACCTTGTTCAAACCATGTTGCGCGGGAGCGGATTATGGAGCCTCTAACAATATAGTCATATATATTCCCTTTCATACTCCGCCTTCGCTGATTCAAGATTATTCAGGTTTTCCTGAGTCGGTGCTTCCGCTAATTTCTCTTCACACAATTTAAGTTTGTTTTCAATGTTTTGCATTTTTGTTCTTCTTTCCTTGGCTTTTAATTTGCTATGTGAAATGCTTTCTTGGCGAATCTTATATTTTATCCAATCCCATTTTACTCTCAGATCATTACAAAAAGATATTTCATCGAGCCAATTAGGAAATTTTTCTTGTAGGCCCTGGACGAAAAAGAATCTTCTAAGAGGCTGTTGTCAAACTTCCAAAAAGAGGGGCCCCCTTTGTGATCTTCTAAACTGTCGATCTCAAGAACAATTGCTGAGTGGTCGGTTCTAATAGCGGTTACAATGTCAATTTTGGCAACATCGTCCTGTAGGAAATCACTAATAAGCCAATAATCGAGCCGTCTTTGGATGATTGGATTTTTTGTCTCCAGGTGTATTTTTTGGTCATAGGATTCCTGATTCTCCACATATCCACCAAGTCGTGTTCCATAATAATATCCTCTACAAACTTAACGGATTCTTTTAACACCGGGTTTCCACCTCAACAGTCTAATGAAGGATCGAGAGCAACATTGAAATCTCCCCCTAACAAAATTTTATAATCAGCTTCATAGAGTTCCTGGTCCGAGATCAAGGTGGACAAAGATTGGAAAAACGAAGATTGTTTTGTTACCGTATTGGGTGCGTATACGTTTATCAAAAGAAAGGAAACATCTTGAATACTTGCTTCTAAAATAAGATACCTACCTTACTCATCGCAGCGGACTGATTTAAGTTTAAAGTCTAAAGATTTGCGGATGAGAATGGCGACCCCCCGACTGTGGTTAGATCCATGAGCAAAAAAGAACTCTCCATGCCATTGTTTTTTCCACTGGTTGACAATCTCTTCAGTGCTATAGGTTTCTTGAAGAAAACAAACGTCAGAATTGTGTTTGATTAACCAATTAAATATCGATTTCCTTTTTTCGAATGCCCGAATACCGCGAACGTTTAGCGAGATAGCTTTGAATTTTAAATTGTTACGATCCATTATAACTAATGAAAACAAAATATAGTAGTAAACGAAAAGTAGCTGTCGCTCCCATCGGGTCTAAAAACGTGAGATTGATTAGCAGGTTTGTTTTTTTACACAAATAAATACATATAACTACGTTGAACAAAAATTACACTAAATTGAAACACAGCCAGTTGTAAGAAACTGTTAAAAGCTGCGCTTGGACGGGACCGCATCATTAGCGCTCTTTGTCTAAGAAAACTATTGTATAGAAAAAAGCAAGAGCTCCTGACAAAAGAAATAAAATGGCAAAAAATTACTGAAGTATGCAAATCGAGAAAAAAACTCAAAGAGAAATAAAACTTGCACAAACATAATATGATGTTTTAAGTAACAATTACTGTAGTTTTAGAGTTCCAGTTCCCGATCTCCGAAAAAAAACAAGAGAAAAGAAAAAGCGCAATGATATTTATGCGAAGTCTCATTTTCTGGGATCGGTGCCGTAATTATTATTTTTTATAAAGTTATTATAAGCTTATATTATATATAAGAAGAAAAAAAAAAAACTCCTGCTTGGTCATTTGACCTCCACTCCGTCAATATACAGCTTGTATGGCTCCGCTCGACTGAAAGCAGCTCTCTTTCCTTCCGCCCGAGCCTCCACCATCTTCGGTATTAGCTTTTTCCGCATCTCCGTTACTTCTTTAGGCAAATCTACGCTGATTCCGTATCCAGACTCAGTAGTAACTCGGTTGCGGCTACCAAAGGTGATTTCACGATCCGCATACCTGAGAAACCGAGCTATAATCGTGCGAGGCTTTACTTCATCGCGATTCTTCTTTCCAATTCTGTGGCCTCTTTGAAATTCGATAGAGTGTGCATCTTCGAACTGTAGCTCCCTCTCTATGAAATGATATAAGACTTCCTTTGTGTCTTCGTCTTCGCCTTCTTCTGGAATTCCATAAAAGTGTAAATTTTCACGACGGTTATATACTTCGTAATTGAGGACTTGGAGTCGAAGTTTTTCCAGCTTTATCTGAGTGTTATTTTCCGACTCTTGAAGCTTCGTCTTGCTAGCTTCCATTTCAGTATTGAGCATTGAAATACCTTCCTTTACGGCGTCGGTCTCTTTTGCCGTCTTTATTACGTCTTCTTTAAGACGATTGAACTCGTGCTGTAAACCGGCAACTGTTGTGTTTATTTTGTTTACAGATTCCTGCAGCGAAGTAATTTGGAGAGCGATAGTGTCCAGTTGCTGTACTTTTACGAGGATTTCATTAACCTTTGACGCAAAATCTTCTGCCATATCTAGAGCTGTTATGACTACGTCTTGCGATGGTTCGTCGTTCGACTCGTTCGGGAAGTAAGGATTTCAGTGGCGGACGCCACGTGCAGTTCTTGATCTTCTTCTTCGCCTTCTTTTGCACGCTTGGAATCCGGAGAGGTTACCACTTTCGACGGGGAAGTAGTATCTCTGCTACTTTCTCTTGTTTTCCTCTTAAAAAAGCGCCGAAAATTCCATAAAAAAACCTTAAATAAGCTGACTTTGCCAGGAGCTCACAAAAATTTGCTCTTCACGGCGCCATGCTCGGCCCAGTCCCCCAGTTTAATAGTTGGCAAATTTGAATGACAAAACAAATTTGACGTAATGTTGATAAACAGTGAACACTCCTATTGGTCCTATGCATCGGCGAAGTTACACCTTGAGCTATTTTTAGAATTACTTTTGCCCCGAAAATATGATGTCATGAGTCACGCCCCTACGTTTACCCAATGAGATTGTTTCTGCTACGATACAATACAATCAAGATACAATACATTATTATACGACATAGCATTTTAGAGTGCGAATACGCACAAAGACGAGAGCAAATATGAGACCGTATTGCACGGGTATCAGCCCCCCTGACCGCGCGCTACGGAAAACGCTGTTAAAAGCCTATATTTTAGGAAATATATTATGTAATTTATTCAGCGGAAAGTTGTGTAATACGGTTGGGAATTTTACTCGTCAGTGTTTATTTTTCTCGCCTAAAGACTCGAAAAAATAAAAACTGACTCGTAAAAATACCCAGCCGTATTACACAACTTTCCGCTGAATAACCTCTACAATACAATACAATACAATACAATACAATACTAATACAATACAATACAATACAATACAATACAATACAATACAATACAATACAATACAATACAATACAATACAATACAATACAATACAATACAATACAATACAAACACAACACAATACAATACAACAATACAATACAATACAATACAATACAATACAATACAATACAATACATACAATACAAACACACAATACAATGACTTTTGCTGTTCTGCTTTGTTTCTGAAAAGTCATGGGCAAGGGGGGTGGGGGGTGGGGGGGGGGGGGGAGGAGCTGGGAGGTTTCAACCAACACCAGGGGGGAGAGGGTGGGTCGAACCTTGATCTGCCGTTTCCGCGGTCGACTCAGTGCTGGGGATGTCGACTCACGAGATCGATCATATTGAAAGGGGATGAAGCCCGAACTTTTAATCCTGTTATATGTACTGAAGAAGCCGGAACGGGCGAAACGTTTACATTAAAGTTTTGACATGGTAAGAAGTTCGCTGTTTGCTCCACTCCACACATACTATATATATATATATATATATATATATATATATATATATAATATATATATATATATATATATATATATATATACATGTATATATATATATATATATATATATATAGTATGTGTGGAGTGGAGCAAACAGCGAACTTCTTACCATGTCCAAACTTTAATGTAAACGTTTCGCCCGTTCGGGCTTCTTCAGTACATATAACGGATTAAAGTATTTTTAATCCGTTATATGTACTGAAGAAGCCCGAACGGGCGAAACGTTTACATTAAAGTTTGGACATGGTAAGAAGTTCGCTGTTTGCTCCACTCCACACATACTAAAAATATTTGAGTGCAAGCGTGTAGTATCCACTGGATCCTTCTTCAAGTGGCATCATTGTTGGAAAGCCAATCTTCACACAAATATATATATATATATATATTTTTTTTTTTACTTTTTATCGTCAGAAGTTGTCCGTCCTTAGCCTTTTTTAACCTTTTTACTTCATTCACATGCCGAGGTTTGGACTGCGAATCCTTACAGGATCCTCCTGGCGTAGTAGCATCTCTGTTGGCTCGAGTGGCACCGTCAAACTTCTATATATATATCTGTCTAAATTTTACAAAACGTACCTGAAGGAAATGGCTAAATTTATTCAATTACAAAGGTTTTATGGGCGGCAGTAGCTATAGGGGGGAGGTTATTCGCCCTAGTTGGCATCACATCTGCCTGCTAATGTTTCAATAATCTTTTTCAGTAATGGTTTAGTACACCCCCCATAACCCCCCCCCCCCCCCCCCCCACCCTGGTGTTAAGTTTTCCCTTAGCTTAGTGTCCACGCCCAATATTGATTTACTCTCTCGGCCCCATTCTTCTCCGATAGGAACGAAGGTAAACGGCTGTTGATTTGAATCTCAGTAGCGCGCGCGGATTCGGAGAAGCGAGCCGATTTGTAGCTTTCTGTATTGCTGTCTAAAAAAAGTGCACTGGAGGACATCATTAAGTCCAGAGAAGGTGGAAGTCTTACGATTACCTGGTTATGCGTCGGCCATTATCCTACCTCAAACGAATCCTTCACGGGTTGACAATTACTTGGTTGTTTGAGGTAACGATAATGCGGGCTTTTTTTAGACAGCAGAAGACTTTAGCCACATCATTAGGGCTCGGATATGGAATTAAGCGGACATTTCTAGGCGTTCCTAACGTGATTTGGCTTGAAATGTTCTGTGGCTAAAGTCTTATAAAAAATCTGTTGATATAACGGAAGGCTGGCTTCCCCTCTTCACGGCTGCTTTTCACATCCGGGGTATTGGTTAAAATGGCGTACAAACAGCAAAGTTCGCAGCCGCGAAGAATGGCTTCAAGTTGACTTCAAGCGCTCATGTGAGTAAAAAATTTTCGTTTGATGAGTTTTAGCTGTTCACGTGGGTAGATATTTCGTGATTTGTCGGTGCTAAGCTATTTGATAGCGTGGGTTCCGGTGTTTTGAAATTGACATTAGCCATATGACGTATCGAAACACTCTCTCAGTCTCTCTGCTACATATTTAAAATGAGTCAGTGTTGCTTTTAATCCTGAATGTTTAGGAATTAATTCTTCGTCCATGTGTAAGGTTCTTTTCCAGTTCATTTGAGGCGATGTATCGCTTTAGAAAGCTTCAAGTCAGCTCTCCGAATTACAGTTTTGGTTTGATTTCCTTGGTATCACATTTCATGTTGCAAGCATTTTAATTAAATTGTAGAACTCACGATTCAATAACAATGCTGTAAATTTAGTATGCTTGGTCTAAAAAGACATACGATAGAGTAATTTCACGTTATTTGACCTCTTATTAGCCGCTATTAAAAGCTCTGTTTGCATGAAATCTATAGTTTTGTATGAAATTTCGGGAGGTACGTTTTATCAAATTTAGACAGATATATATATATATACGTAAATAAATATTTTTCCTTAGGTCGTAGAGTGCTCTAGTTAATGGAGCGATATAAATTAAATTATTTGAAAGGGAAAATTATGTTGACATAATCTTCTTAAGAATGTGTAAACAAACGATCAGTATATAAGGATTCTTAGCTAGTCTGTGCACTTACGCACCTGACGAGAGAGGACCAACTATTCCTCTCGAAAACAGAACTGTAGTGCTCATGTCAACATAATTTTCCCTTTCAAATAATTTAATTTATATATATATATATATTATTATACTGCTATATATCTCAGTTTTCTTGGCTAAAGCACTTGCTAATTCCAGATGGCACTGTGTCAACGCGCCATATCTACTGACACTGGTATTTATGCATTTACATGTATGACGCGTTTTGGCAGACCATGTTTTTGTTATGCATGTCGATTGACGTCATGCACGTTTACCACGCGTCAGACGCTTCATTAGCGGCAACAAAACATAAATTAAAATATTCCACAATCCGCGAAGGAAAAAGATGTAAAACGTTCGTTGCCAAGTGAAGCCATAAATGATTTAAAATGTATAATAAAGCAACTATTGGCTTCGGTTTTCGCATGCATGAGGGAGGCAGAAAGTGCCGCGCTGACTTCAAATTTATCGTACTTAAAGAGCAGTCAAGCAATCATAGCCAAACCTTATGACTTTTCCTAAAATTTATCTGCGAACATTTTAGTGCGTCAATATTTTGATCACGTGACTTGATGTTTCCATGGCAACCAAGTTTTGACAGGCCATTTTAGCCAAATTTGGTATTTTCAGCTTAATTTTCAGTTTTCATGAGATTTCCGCTTTCTACGGATAGTTTCCACCAAAATCTTTGCAATTGTTGCATCCTTATATTGTTTTCGATGTTTTCAAATCAAATTTGGTAATTTTCTGACATTTCTGAACAATTGAAAAATCCAAGATGGCGGATCCAAGATGGCGGAAATTTTTAAAGTATCAATCAATCAATCAATCAATCAATCAATCAATCAATCAATCAATCAATCAATCAATCAATCAATTACTTTATTTAAACAAGATAAATCAACAGCATGGCCAATTACAGTGGACCCAAGATCTAGAAAAATAATTTATATATATATGAATGACTAAATTAGATATTAATTAAAAACAACAGGTTGGAGGGCGATCGAGGTTGCGGCCTGTGTTACATTTAATACAGAAATTTCCAAGTCCGAGGATTGTCGGACACGTAGAAATTGATTAGAGCATGTTTGTAATAGTTGTAAAGTTGGTTCTTAAATGTTCCCAGTGATAGCGATTTGTGCCTGATGGGGGCTGGTAGGGTATTCCAAACTCTACTGACTCGTATGAAAAATGAGCGTTGATATGTTAGAGTTTTGGTTTTCTTTTGAACAAAAGTTGAGGTGTTTTGGTCGTGGGTTGATCTTGTTACCCTGCCAGTCTGTCTTGAAGGTGGTAATAAGTTCATGTTCATGTGAACTAAACCATTGTTAGCCTTGAAAAGAAAACCAAGTCCATGAACTCGTGCCAGTAAGTTAGTGGCAGAAGATTTCATTGGCTGAGCCTCTCACTGTATGATGTATCTGATTGGAATGGTAACTTTAGGATGTATTTAGTAGCCCGTCTCTGTACTCGTTCCACGCACTTTATTAGCTCGATGGATTGCGGGGCCCATACTTGGGTTGCGTAGCCCGGTGCGATCGTACAATGGCAAGGTACAGAGCTCGACGCGTGCCAAGGTTATTTATGCCTCGTGATGATCTACGGACAAATCCAATAGCTTGTTTGCCTTGCTACATTGTTGGTAAACTTGTTTTGACCATGTGAGATCACTAGAGATCCAGACACCTAGATCTTTCTCTTCTGCTGTGTCCTCTAAAACTGTTCCCTGGATGGAGTACACAAAGTTGACAGGATCTTTCTTCCTTGTGACTCGCTGGAGCTTGCATTTCTGTTGGTTGAAATACAGAGCTGACGATTCTGACCAAACAGCAAGACTGGTCAAATCAGACTGCAGAACTTTGGCGTCGTTCACAGATTCAACTGTCCTCTAGATCTTTGTGTCATCGGCAAAACATGGCACCTCAGAAGATGTTGAGGCATCCGGCAAGTCATTGACAAACAGTAGGAACAGCAATGGCCCTAGGAGAGACCCTTGGGGCACGCCTAATGTAACGGGGAGCTCTTTAGATGAAGTGCCAAGGACGGTGACTCTCTGTTTGCGATTGGATAAATAAGCGCTAAACCAATCATGTAGACGGCCAGTGATGTTGAGGTGTCGAAGCTTGCGAAGCAGGAGGGTGTGGTTCACCTTGTCGAATGCCTTCGACATGTCTAGATAGATCATATCAGTCTGCATATCAGTCTATTTGTTTTATGATAAAAAAAAAATCCATGATTTCCTCACAATTGTACGTTTATTTTTCCGAAACAAACATTCCATTTTACATCGAGAACTCATCGAGAACAAACTGAACGTCGTCAGCACCCGTGCTTTGTACTCTGATAAAGCACGCTAATTCGAGCCAATCACAGCGCTTGTAAGAATGCTTCAAATGATTTGATTGGTCAACGAGACAAAAGCTGTCAAAACATCAAAAACTGAAATGAGCAAGAACTCAATTCGAAAGCAAAACGAGTGCTTCAATGTTCACAGTTTTCAGTCCTTAAAAAAGCTAAAAATCTGAACTTTTTCAATGAAATACGGCCGAATTGTGGCCCACGAAAACCTGCAAGTTTCCAATATGACAATTGAAAAACAAACTGCTTAAATCTTGCGGTTGAACCTTCACAAACTGCTGCGCCATGTTTTGTGAATTAAGATCGTCGCTTGTATTTACGGCAGCAAGAGGAGGATTGCCCGAACTGGTGGCAATGTTAGAAAGACTGGCCTGTTTTGGCCTTCCACTCAGAGCATCGGAGAGGATATTCAAGCAAGCTTTCAATTGATCGCTAAAATGACGAGCGTTGTAACTCTTCAGGCTTGCTTCGCTGCGATGACCAGAGATCGTGCCGAGATCGATGCTGCGAGATGGAGACAAGTGATCGCAGTTGCACGAACACTATGGAGAATAGCCTGCGAGCAGGCTCTCATAAGCGCGATGAGCGCGGAGCGCGATCGTGATCCTTAGTATTGCGTGACGTTCGAGCGCGGAGCGCGAGGGCGTGGGACGAGATTGAGAGCCTGCACGTGAGGCCCGGTTTCTTGAATGCCGCCCCTAGCGAGGTGTCAACTTGGTGACAACTCATTACGCTTCATTTGTCAAATAACCAACCAATAGAATTGGAGGAAAATGTAAACAAACATTACAAACACAGCGAGCGATTGTTGTAAGTGCGCAGTCTTTGTTTCCACAACGGCAGCCGTGATGATGTGATGGCCGGCGATGTGCGAGAGAGTTTGTCAGAGCGTGATTGTATAAAACCGTTTGTCACAAAATCAGGAACTTGCGATGACGAAAACTCAACTAGCTGTGATATAGCGAAGGTGGAAAATGGCAGTATTACTGAGCGAAACAAGAGCCAAATGCAAACTTCTGTCGGCGACATCAGATCAACAAGATCAAATGCTTTCCAAAAGGAAAGTGTCACGAACAAACAGAGCGGGAGGACAACAAGTAATAATGCTTCATTTCCAATTACAAGCGCCGGAACCCGGGCCGGAACCGTCAAGAACTACGGCGAAGTAGGGTTTCCAAAGTATAGTTCACTTGAAAGTAAAGCGCTTGCCATATTTTGTAAACAAACGTCCGTGCAATGTTTTCAGTTAGGTAAAATAAACATATGTGGAATGGACGATCGCAGAACATAGACTAAACATAGAATGCGAGTGATGACCAGTGATCTTCTAGCCTGCGAGCAAGCTCTAGATCTCGCTTCGGTTCACGGCGCTCTCCGGGAGCGGCGAAGGCACAAGTTACGAACCGGCGAAAGTAAAGTTCTTAACATGGCGTTGCTTCAGGGTCAATGGTCAAATAATGTTATCTAACAAAACAGTGTTTGATTGCCTTTCTTCGCGAAGCGAGAACAGTTCAGGTCAGGTCAGCTTTGCCCGTAGCCAGTCGGCATTAAAGCGAAAACATATCTCCCTTCAATAATACAATTGACTGCTCTTGAGCTGTATAAACGCAGGTTCAGAATTGATCAAAAGCTTGCGAAACACTCTTGAACAAAACAATAATTGAACCGACTATTTTCTCCGTTGCCCTTGGTTGCCCTGGTTTTTGTCACAATAATTGGATCTGTCATTTTGGACCAATCAGAATGCTGCGTTCTTGGACGAACGCCGGACATTCGAGAAACCTGGCCTTACGTGCAGGCTCTCAATCTCGTCCCACGCCCTCGCGCTCCGCGCTCGAACGTCACGCAATACTAAGGATCACGATCGCGCTCCGCGCTCATCGCGCTTATGAGAGCCTGCTCGCAGGCTATATGGAGAAGACAATTGGGAAATTTCCTTCATCATACTCCCGAGGTTGTTAAAACAGAGAGGTTTATTTTCGTACCAAACTCGATCTTCAACTCTGCGGATTGCGTAAGCATTCATGAGCTCCGTGCTTTGTACTCTCACAAAGCACGCTGTTTAAACCAATCAGAGCGCGTGTTATATTGACACTTTATTATAAATATCAAATGAAACACTATCTCGCGTGTTTTATAATTATATGTTCTCAATCGAAACAAAAACTAAGGGGTAAATGGATAAATAATATCGTCAAAATCTATGCTAATTTAGGTGTATCCAAATATCCATAACGGTTATGATTTTCAGTAATGGACATGTTAGGCGGAGCACAATATATTTATACTTACTACCACGTGGGCGTGTCTTTGTGTAAGAGTACAAAGCGTACTGCATTGTCAAAGTGATGCATAGCTGTACGTTGAATCTCTCGGTTAATCTTACCCAGTATTGTCAGGAGCCCATCACTAGGAGCGAGCAACTGGACTGGATTCGTGTCACAGCGTTTTTACAGACCAGGTTATTTTTAGATTCGCTTTTCCCGCGAATTCGTATTCCCGCCAGACAATCAAACGTTTTTCCTTTGTAATCATTAATTGGTGTTACCGCGTAACAAAGGCCGCAATTAGGTCGCCATCTTTTTAATTGTCTTTTATTTCATCTCATATTACACATGGGACCAGAAACACATTTTCCCGGGGAAAAGGAATCTAAAAATAAACCGGTCTGTAAAAACGCTGTGACATAGGCGTAGTGTCGGAGTTGCTCGCTCCTAGTGATGGGCTCCTGGTATTGTTAAATGTAATCATATAATTACTGATAATTAATTATATGCATTTTATGTGCAGCTGGGGTAGTAGTAGCAGTAATAGTAATAGAATAAGAAATAGTTCTGAAGTTGAAGTAAGTAATGTTCAATAATGGTTATGTTTTTTTATATATTGTTGTTGCAGGTTTTTGAAGGAAATGTCGATTACACCAACATTGTAAAGCACATCTTGATAACGGCAGTTCAAGCAAGATATGTTCGTTTCTATCCCGTAGTGTATCGTATCTATCCTTGTATGAGGGTTGAGCTGTTTGTGCTGTAACATGGATGGCGGCAAAGGGCGACGGGAACCCGAAAGAAAGGGCTGGAATACAGGAGGCGGGGGACGGGAAATGGCGGGAAGCGGGAAATCCCGCCCCCCCTGTACTGTAAAAGAAGCTTCATAAAGGGCAATATTACGCCAATAAATATATTTCTTAACGGTTTGCTAATTAATTACACAGGTGTATGTGCAAAAATGCATTGTACTATATATACAAGTATTTTAGGCGTGTATGTAAGGTGCGAGGAATCAATAAACGAGATACTCGCCCCAGATGCTGTGTGACGTTGTTGATCAAGATTAGTTCCAAAATGTTTTATGATCGTTTCAAGTGTGATTACATTTTTGGTGAACATCTTTGTTATATAATTAGGAATTGGACTGACATGCTTAGTGTGCGGGTTATGGATGCACTTGGAAGAATAAGTTGAATAACACTATGTATCAAGTAATTTGTTTTTGCCAATATGTTACATTATAATATACTAACCATGGGATAATGCATTTTCAAGCAATTTGATTGGTTCCCTACTCATGGTCTCAGAGGCATTATACCCTCTCTACCTTATTTGGAAATGCCGCGAAGTTCAAATGTTTTTGTCTCGGGGAAAAAATGGCGGAATATTTTCGTATTTTTCCAGTTTCTTCGGAGAAATTCGACATTTTCCCTGCAATTTGTATATTATAAAACAATTATTCGCCTCAGGCTCGTGAATATTGGCGAATATTCCCCTCGACTTCGTCTCGGGGAATATTCCCCAATATTCACTTCGCCTTCAGCGAATAATTGTTAATTATGTGTGCTTAGCATGTATTAATGCTTAACGTTTTTCGTTTATAATTATTGAGATAGGATAACGATAATTGCCTTTATATCAAACCAGTTAATGGCAAGATATAAAATGGCACAACAACAAAAATATGTATTAATTAATATTAGTGTAAAATATATCAATCATATGTGCACTGGAGGAGGCTGCCCTACCAGTCAGTCAGTCAGTCAGTCAGTCCATCAGTCAGTCAGTCAGTCAGTCAGTCAGTCAGTCAGTCAGTCCGTCAGTCAGTCCATCAGTCAGTCAGTCAGTCAGGCAGGCAGGCAGGCGGTCAGTCAGTCAGTCAGTCAAGGGCTGAAAAAATTGTTCGAAAAACGAATAAGCTAGGCTCGATTATCTGCCTCTACTCTAATAAGACATTATCACTCTAAACTGAAGATTATTGGATGATAATTGTTCTGAAAAGGTGTACCAATATGTGAATTATTTTGATAAATCAGTACGACCATAATGATAATGACGATGATGTATTATGTGGCATTGCATACATCGTATAATGAGTAAAAACATGAAAAACGTGAAGTGACATGGCATGACATGGTATGACATTACATGACGTGACATGACGTGACGTGGCATGACATAATGTTACGTGACGTGAAGTGACTTGACTGTCTTGAAGTGACACGACATGAAATGGCATGACATGACATGACATGACATGACATGACGTGACGTGACGTGACGTGACGTGACGTGACGTGACGTGACGTGACGTGACGTGACGTGACATGACATGACATGACATGGCCTTACGTGACGTGATATGGGATAACATAAAGGAATCAAAGTATTTATCAACGATTTGATGTTCCAATGCTTTTTCCGCGGGCTTTGGTCCTTTTCATACAGAACATGAGGCTGGACGTTCACCTTTAGTCGGTGCCACAGAATCGGAGAGAGCAAGCCGGTGTATCTCTGAGGTAATAAATGTAATAAGAGCCGCAGCTTCTCACTTCAATGTCCATGTTCCATCTACAACAGTTTGAACTATAGTGAAAGCAGACCTGTCTCGTGACGTTGCCATCAGCCATTGTTGGATGCACGCCGTTTAACCACCCCGTGGCGTGAGTTTGACACTTCAATATAGATGGACATGAAGTAGGCATTCTAGTACCTGCATCACCATGGAAACGATACCAGCCTGTAGCAATTGCACGATCGCATTTTGCTGACCCTACAAGTGCGTATGTAATTTTTCTGTCAGCATTGTTCAATGTTTGATAGTTTTGACAATCTGGAAACAAAAGAAAACATATATTAAACTACAATAGCCCTACATCTTTACGTCCGACTCGACTACCTAATTTCACCAACAAGTAAGCATCACTTTTGAAGTCCAAACCTGTAAATTTTATCATGAAAGAATTATAAAAGCACAGTCAAAGATGAAATAAATATTACCCACCTATAAACAGTACTGTGCCAGAAATTGAGATGAATGTTGTAAACGAGGCTTGGTGATGAATTTTGAGCAATTGACGTCATCATGCATAACGCCTATTAGGGGTGGCGAATGGTCTATCAAAATAACGAATCTCGGCAAATTTAAGGCGAGTCTCGGAATCTGGGCTCGCCAGAAATAGGCCGGTCTCGAGTCTCGAATTTTGAATCTCGCAAATGCAGCTTCTTTTATACTCCATTTTCTCAGAGTTTTGGATCACTGTGTCTCGGGCTCGGATTTTTGGAGCGCTAAGTCTCGGGCTCGGATTTTTAAACCAGGGTCTCGGCGTCTCGGCAGTCTCGATTTTACCATTCGCCACCCCTCCTATTGAAACCTAACAGTGCAAGCCGGAAATGTTGCACGCCAGATACATTTCAGGAAAGTAAAGAGGTTTGGTCATAATTTCTTCAATACTCTTTATAAGTTACACAAGTTAAAAATCAACGCGGGCACCCCCCTCCCCCTCCCCCTCAGGGAGAAAACCATTGTTAAATAAAATGCATTGTAAATATTGTTTGCCTTCTGGTACTGGAGGCTCACAGCTTGTCTTTCCATCTCCAGCGTATCCATGGTTACAAGCACAGCTGTATGATCCTTCAGTATTCGTACAGGAAGCATGCTCAGGAAGGCAGTCATGAGACCCTTGGATGCATTCGTCAACATCTATAAAATAAAATAAAAATAATGTTCTTTTGACAACTTGTATTGTGTTTCATTTCGTTACTTTTAAAGAGTTTTGCTCTACATAATTATTGTATACGCCTTAGATTTTTCAGTCGCAGAATCCCTTCCACATATAAGCCGAACATTTTTTAACGAAATATTGGCCTTGAGACAAAAACATTCCCTAATAATATAACTCACTCCCCTCCCCCGAAAATGAGCCCGAAAACGTAACACGTTCGGCATAACAATTAACGACCGTTTTACCCCAAAACGGTTGAAAAAGTGTTCTATTTGTTGGGACAATACAACCAAATCAATCAAAACCTGTTGCGGTTGAAACGGTAGGTCCCGACCTTTATTATTATAGGTCACAGCATGAGATTTAGCGGTATTATGGTATTAACACCGCGCATAATATTTCAAAATTGTCCACCATCTTGTTTTTTTTTTAGAGTCAATTGTTACACTTGCCATATTTGGAAACTGAAATTTCTACATCTAGGTATTTCAAATAGTGGTATTTCAGTACGTATTTGAGATAAATACAACTCCTTACCTTAACCAATCACCGTTCAGAAATTTCTCAAGTTATATTATTAACAGTTTAAAAAGCAATCAATGAAATGAGAAAATAATTATTCTCTACTATAGTCTCACCGCTGCAGGTACTTTTTCCATCTCCAGTTAAACCAGTTTTACAAGTACAAATGTAGGAACCAATAGTATTCTGACATGTCGCATTGACGTCACAGGCGGGGATTGAAGCACTGCACTCGTCCATGTCTTCAAGTAAATACAATGCATCAGTATCATAAACCACATATCAACAGCGATGTTCAAACTATAAATTTATATCATTGTTATCCAACTTTAATTCAGCCGATTGGGTACAACGAGTACCAATATCCCAAGTTATTGTATAATTAGTTATTTCGTCGATTTAGTTATTTTGCTGATATGGAAACCACAAGCACGCTCTTTCTTCTAAGTGGCTTAAAACCAGTTGTTAATCTTCTTGGATTTCTTGATTTTTCCAGTACGTCAGAAAACCACCAAAAATGACTCATAATTAATCACAAATGATAAAAGAATGCTAAAATGATCTAAAAAGGTAAAAGTAATTCAAAAAAAGTTTAATATTTCCATTAAAAAAACAGGAAAATACCAAATTTGGAAAAAAATATGCCTGTCAAAATATGGTTGCTATGGAAACAGCAAGTCCCGTAGACAATGGCATGTCATACCGAATTGTTACCAGATAACTTTTAAGTTGAAAAGTTAGGCGGCTTTTTCTTCAATATTAAAAGCAGTTCACGGATAAATCCAGGAGGGCAGATTCTCCCATCATTATAAAAAAGAGTGTACAACTACTCGTTTAATAAATACTGTATGGTATAAGAAGAAAGTATAAACGACCTTCGGTATTCATGTCGCATGGAGCAAGAACAACCTTCCCAGGTATAATAGAATCAAACCAGTATTGTCCGCTGACCGCTTGTCCTCCTTCACTCCTCTTGATTTCTCTACACGATTCAGCGGGAAGCTGAATGGAACCGAGGGGGACTGGAACGAAAAACGAAAAACAAATAATTTTTGGCTCTGCAATTAAGATGGTCCTGAAAGAAGCACTTATAGGTATCATTAGCACACACGAAAGGTCGAAATTAAAAATTTCATATTTATTTGTTTTCAAGCAGCATAAATATTATGTGGCTTTCTGGTTGTTTCTCTGACTGATACTTCCGTTGATAATTCAACAAAAACATGACAAATATAATTCGAGTAGAAATGTTTTAATTATATCCAAACTACATGTAGGTGCATGGTAAATTGGTTTTATATCATTTTACAAAACTATGGAAACGAGCAATTTAGTCCAACGCGCTATAGCAATAATGAAACTTATATGGTGTGTAAATTACTCAAACATAACTCATATATTTTAGTGACAGTCACATGTCAATTATACATGACGTTATATTATTTGCCCTTTTGCCGGATCAGCCATCTTGGATTTCAAGATTTTAAAAAAATATCAGTAAAATATCGAAAATCAGTAATTTGAAAAAAATATAACGACGCAAACACTGTAAAGATATTAGAAGAAAATATCATTGAAACCGAAAATTAAGCTTAAAAAACAGGAGCACCCAACGGATCGTTTCGGTGAAATATCTGTTCCCTAAAATTCCCCTAGAATGACCGAACAGATATAAATTTTATAGCGCAGCTTAGAATTCATTTATAGATCTTTAAAAGCACACCAGATGGCTCCATCTTGATCGCGCGGGTAGCCAATACAGCACAGGATTTGCTTCATCTAGCCCGCTCACAGAGCCAGCCAAACCTCGTTCCCAGGGTCTCTCTTCTTCTCACCAAAATGCTTTTCGTGGGAAGAAGAGAGACCCTGAGAACGAGGTTGGAGCCAGCCATATAATAAGGTTATTTATACCTCTTGTTTTGTGCCTTCTCGGGTAATAATATCTGTCCGAGTTATGAACGAAGTCTTCCGGACAGGCTTCCTTGGTGCGGTTATTCAATTCACACAAATCTTGCGAAATGACATAATTGAAGCTTTGGCATCTGAAATCTTCGTTACAAGCCTGAAGACACTCAAATGAGATTGAAGTCTTGATCGTTTTAAAGATGTGTCGCTTGAGCATCATACCATATATGGAATATTCACTTCCACACTGTTCAGCAGCTGCTTCAGAAAACATCCTACCCAACAGAAATGCCGTCATAATGCAGAGAACTTTTGGAACAGCCATTTTTGAACGTCGTTTCTTAAAAATAAAATACAAAACGATAATAAGAAAATGGGGGATAGTGAGTTAAATGTGTAAATTAAGTCCATTTGATAAATTATATAATTGAAGCCATTCTCCAGTAAACTGCTTAAAAGATATCCACTATATAATTTATAATTACCTAGTTTACTAACTAAGGTGGGTTGCAGTAATTTCCTTAGCCTTGGTGTGAGACTTTTGAATTTAAAAATTCGTCGAGAAAGGCGTCGGCAACCTTAGATTTTTTGCTAGGCTTTGACATAATGATGACTTGTGACTTTTTACTGGTTTCCGAACAACGGAGGTTACCGTCATACCGATAGCGATTTCGCATTTTACCACCTTCAAAGGACGTTTTACCAAGATCTGGAAGGCGGTTTTTGCAGTAACACCAAAATGAATTACCTTTTGCGTTTCCCGCAATTTACTCCGATATTTTTCAATAAATCAAAGTTATAACTACCTCCTCTTTGTTGAAAGATCTGTTAAATGTAAAGTAGGCGCTTTGATAGTGTTTTGAGGTTGTCATAGAGCAGTTCTTCCTAATTCAAATATTTTGAAATCGCTGCCAGCGGAGGAGCTTTATTTATACCATCATCAAATATCTTTCAACAAAGATAAGTTATTTATTAATAGCTTTCATTTATTGAAATATATTGGAGTAAATTGTTAGAAATGCACAAATACCGCAAAATTAAACATCATTGTATTTTTGGTAAAACTGTCGCTGCAGGTAGCCAATCTATACGAAACTAAACTAATTAAAAATGGATTCAAATTTTTCTTACTTAGATTTCGAGAAAATCAGCCCGTCTTATAATACAAATATCACCTTTTGCTAATGTCATCTTTAATTGTTGCTTGGAAACCAGTGAACAAAAACAACAACTATGGTCATATCAGCGTACCATTATGGTGAAGGTTCGAAGGTACGCTGCATTCTGTTTGAAGTCTCAACCCAAAGCTACAAATTAAAAACAACTGCGAACCTCTTGCTGGAGATATAATTGCTCGCAACTTTTTCTAACAACTGGAACAATTCAACAACCTTTTTGTTAGGGAAAATGCTGTTAATTATTATCGCTGTGAGATATATTAATAATGAAATTCGCAATATATTGAACGCAACTACATCAATCAAAGTCATTTCTTTAAATGGATGTTGACTGCGGGGAATAACCTCTTATCTACCGGCTTCAATACAGGCGGAGATTTCTCATAAATACGGACGACACAACTCAGTGTGGTTCTCCGCCCAATTGCTAAAACGTTGAATTACAGATGGCGACTTCGTTTATAGATTCCGTGAGATTGCTGGCTAAAACAAACGAAAATGGTGCAAGACCATAACAAAAGATTGGGTTGTCAATGGAATAAAACGGTGTTAAAAAGGAGAATGAAAAAAATGAACCATTGAATTTCAAATGAATAAAACAAAATTATTTCCTTTGCACTCAGTTTGTTGATAAAACCTGGTCGATCTATAGCCGACAGACCTTCTTTTTGTTTCTTGGACACGACGAACTAAAATTAACTTTCATTTCGCCATATATTTATATTTATACTCTTCGAAAAATAATTTTAATTATTATTTTTTTTGTAAAAACAACCAAGTCTTGTGTTTCTTTTCCTCAAAGCTTCGGGACAGTGTGAAATTATATATCAAAATGTTAACGTATGACTGATAACAAATATATCAAGTACTGTTCAACAAGGACGAGGTTAAGACGACTCTCTACCAGCGTGATTACCTATAATAAACAACTGTAGGCCGATAGAGGATCGCCGTGATTTACTATATAATTTATCCAGTGCTTAGGGCCTCCACAGACTAGGCCAATTGTTATCGATAACTATTTAGTTGTCGATCATAAAAAGTTGTCGATAACAAATAAGCCAGTGTGTGAAGCTAGTTATCGATAACTAAGGGCCTTAGTTATCGAAAACTAGCTTCACACACTGGCCGCTTTTCTGTTATCGACAACTTTTTATGATCGACAACTAAATAGTTGTCGACAACTATCTCTCTAGTCTGTGGAGGCCCTTCTTGTTAGTGTTTAGGCGTATGTTTCCATATGTATGTACCATTTAGGGTATTTTGGATGCCAAGGAAGATATTAAACTGGAAATTGTTGCTGATGATTGGACCGCCTTCCTAGAAAACAGTCGATCACTCGTTGCTCTTCTCCATCATTTTGGAAGGTTCTCCGTATATGAGTGATTATTCTTATTTATTCAGAATCCTTCGCTAGAAATTAGAGGTAGTCATGACGAAAACCTGATGCTGTATTTAGATCTCACTTACCGCAACTAAAAATGTTCTAGTCATATGCCCGACCTCGATCCTGCAACGTCCAGTTGTGATAGTTTCCGAAATTCGTGTGGAGTTACCGATATTAGTTTACTAAGAATTGGTGAGTGTCGAGGCTCTGTAACTAAGTAACTAATAAATATACAATAAATAATTAACGTCGCCTTAATTTATATGCAGGACGAATAA
Source organism: Desmophyllum pertusum (assembly GCA_029204205.1). NCBI lineage: Eukaryota > Metazoa > Cnidaria > Anthozoa > Scleractinia > Caryophylliidae > Desmophyllum > Desmophyllum pertusum. The sequence continues at coordinate 436,718 of MU825911.1, forward strand.
ACCAACTTTGCATAGAAAATAATGAAGCTGAAAAAAAGAAGAAATAAAGGAAATAACTCACACAATCAGCAAATACTTTGATATCTACTTTGCAAATGGGATACATATTTTCCCATAACATAAATACGGGGTCAATTGCATATTGTTAGGTTATAGGTTGTTTTATAACGGAGGAAAATTGGTATTTATACGAAGACATGTTTAAATTGTACGAAGTTATAAGTTATATAGATAACAATATATCAAAACATGACTATATATTGTAATAACGTACCTTTCGACACAGAATTGAAAAAGGTCGTATATAAAATCATTGATTCGGATTCCTACAAATAAAACTGCTCAATTATTATGCGATGAACCAAGAACCAGGGCGTGAAAGATTCGGGTAGTGTTTACTGTCTTTACTTCGCCATCTTGTCTTATTTTCCTTATCTTGTGGGGGATGTTTCAAGTTACAGGAGAAGGGGAGGGTGGGCAAAAGAATGTCTGCAAGCTGACTGTTTCTCGGGCAGTTGATCCTGACTTTCTTTTGGAAACGAGCACCTTTTATCCCTAGGGTTAATAATTTTCAATCACAAGCTCATTATTAATATTTTTATTGTGCTTTATGTAGTGCTTCGTATCTATCCTCATTTTAAATTATGAACTATGAGCATAAGATGTTACTTTACCGGATGCAATCTCAGTTACATAACAAACGAAGACGATTTTCGGGCATTACAGTTGTCGTGTCCATGGGAATTTATTATCTGAACGTGCTAACGTGTTCTCTGTCGGACGTACATGTAGAAATCAAGGTTATTCACCCCTCCCCCCCCCCCCCCCCATAAAAGTGACAGGGATGAAATTTTGTGATTTGGTACCACAGGCGTTCAGCTAAGGATGTTTAGAATCTAAACTGAACGCAGTTAGAGTTATCCTGATACCTTTGAGGGTACTGAAGCCGAACAAAATATGTCAGGAACTAGGTTTGTTTTGGAATTGGTACTTCTTAGGGATGAAAATGAAATTGAGCCACACCCGCCAAACGAGATTCTGGTACCTTTTAGGGGTTAAACTGGGGTTATTTTTACAATTTTCGACGATCACCCCCATATATTTATATGGAAGTCCCCCGGGGGGAAAGTTCCATGCAACTCACTATTATCGTGCTTCTTGGCAGTCAGACATAAATAAGTTATAAATGCTGTAAATAGTTATAAATAGTTATATTTGTCACTTTAATTATATCTTTGTAATATCGACTAGAGCCTTATTTGTATGAATTTTATTTCCTCTCTTTGTAACTGCACTGTGGTAGTGGCCAACTCGAAAGCTTTGCTCCTTTGGTCACTACACACTTCCTCCTTAAAAAAATGTTATTTCATACTTGCTCTGTCCTTTTTCTTTTTTTTTTCCTTCTTCTTATGATTGTTAATAATTATTGTAATCGAATTAAGTGTGAATAAAAATGAACTGAACTGAACTGAACGTGCGGGGAGGAAAGATTGCGTGGCGAGCCCAAATAACGTCTGCGTAGGAGGCTACTCGAATTTTGACCCACCGATCCGTGGTCTTCTTTTTCTCTTCTGTGTGTTATTCGACAGTTTCAAACCTATATTTACAAGTTCCGTGTTCAATCTCAAGGTCAGTTCTATTATGTGCAGTGACAGAATCGTCTAAGCCAGCGTGACCTACATGTAGCCCGAATATGATGTAGTTGTTCTTCTCATGATCCACGATGAGTCATGCCAGTAATCAGTTATTTTGCACCAGTGTATAACAGTTTTTGTTTCTACTATCTACGAGATAGAGAAACAAAGATGCCCTCTTTAGGCCTGGTTACCAATTCCGCACACGTTTTAACTTCATCAAAAGACTGCATCGCAGAAATATTGAAATGATGCAAGATGTAAGCTAGAATGGTTTTCTCCTCCAGAATGGCAAAACGCTGACCTAGAAAGAGGAAGTGACACGATGTAAGTGATCATTATGAAAGTATTGTAGTAAGTTATTAAGTTGTTGAGGTCCTGTCACTTTTATATTGGAGTCCCCCGTGGGATGCTCGTCGGAAATTTGAGAGAAAAGCCTAAAAGGAAGCAGCATTTTGGAGTGTGTGATTAAAGTTAATTCTAACCCCTAATTGGCGCACTCTTTTATTGATGTGGGATGCACGACTCTGGCCGAAGAAGATAGTAATACACGTTAATGTTATTTCCAGTCTCGACAACTGTAGTTCCTGTTTCACGGCCTGTTGCTTACTTTGAAAACGTACTCGAAAGGTACATAATATGTTGCAACTGAAATCATGTGAACTGGGACACCCTAAGTGGAACCCAAACACCGTTTTCAGCACCTAAAAGGTACGAAGAACATTACCCGAAGAGCCTTACCTCCGGGAAGGTGTGGTATGTAGCTGCATGACATTTGGTACAAAAAAGTCAAACGCAATCAATATAAAAGGTATCCCCCTCATCTCCTACATATATCTTCAGGATGAATTGAAACGTGTCTTACCATCATTACAGACAAAAACCTACCGATACAGTTCCTTGGTCCTGCTGAGAAAGGAAGAAACGCGTACGGATGACGTCCTTGACTGTTCTCTGGTAGAAAACGATCAGGGTTGAACTCAAGCGGTGCTGGCCACACGTCTGGGTTTCTGTGAAGGCCGATGGTAGAAACACCAACTGTGGTATATTTTGGAACCACGTAGCCACCTTAACATACAGCAATGACAATAAATAATAATTACCGATGTTATCAAATAATTAAAGAAAGCCGCAGTAAGTTTGGATGTGATCAAAAACAGCCAAGAAATATGACTATGTTATAGTACCCAAATAGCAGTCTTCGGTAGTTCTTCGTGCAAAGAATGGTACAGACGGGAAAAGTCTTTGGGATTCCTAACAAAAAAAAAAAAGTAAACAGTGTCATGATTTACAAGATTACAGTGCCGCTGATCCCTCAACATCCGAATGATTTGACCAGATAGAAAAGTTTCGTATTGCAGTTTTTATTTGTTTGTTTATTTGTTTTCGTGAACCACTTTTATCATCTGTGGGTTAGTCCAAGCGAGTTTCGAGTTTCACAGTGATCTATTCGGGACCCCGCTGAAGCCGATGCACGAATGACGTCGATTGCTACCTTCCTTGCCTACCTACATGTGCTGTACAAATAGCGGCCTACCTTGATAACGCATTCCAGATAACGTAGCTCTTTCATGTCCTCAACTGTCAACTTTTCTGCTCCTTGATCTAGAACAAACAAATCAATTAATCGAAACTACACTTATTTTGTGTACGTCACACGATAGTCTCCATTGGGTATAAAGTTGGTGATCTACAACAAAAGAGGCTAAGAAGGCGGATTATAATAGAGCAGGAAAGTCGAATGTAATTCATTTCCCCTCCATCTTGAGGAATAACAACGATAGAATGGTATGCGTTATCACCTGAAAGTCTATGCTGCTATACCTGCCAACTTTTCCTAATTCGACTGCGTGTGATTTTCGTATCCATATTACCCGAATTTCCGAAAAAATTCCGACGACTTCCGAACATTGCCGAAGATTCCCGAAGATGTTCCGATGATTTCCGAAGGCTGCCGAATGTCGCGGTGCGAAGCTAAAAATCTCGGCGCCATCTTGCCAAGATTATCTCAAACGCGACATTTAGCGCCGTTCATTGGACTATTTTGGGTGGAAATTTTTTCACGTTAATGGTTAATGAACAAGTAGTCCGGAATTGTGAGTCAGGCGTGTGAAATTGTCATGTATGCGTGTGATCGATGTTTTCGATCCGCAGGCGTGTGACACACGCATAATGCGTATGAGTTGGCAGGTATATGCTGCTCGTATAAATGTATAAAACGAGGAATATTTTCGACCAAAAATAATTCCATTGACAAATTGAAATCACAGCACCAGTGCATAATGGTAAGTTGTTTTACAGCGACGTTTAATCGAAGTTACTCCCTCTACTTAGATTATAAAAAAACAAATAAACACTGAATTTAACCAAAAAGCTGTCCACTTCTTCACGAACACTTTGTTGAATCTCAGGATGGCGGCCAAGAAGATACAGAGCCCACGTGATGCCAGCGGCAGTAGTGTCGTGACCCTGGAAAAGGGAAATACAATGAAAACACTTAAAATGCGGTTTTCGTGGTTGTCATATTTTCGTGGTGTGCCAATCAGAAAATAACTCATTTCCCAAAGGAGATACATTTTATTGTCTAGGAACACCAATAGATACGCCGCCATGACGCCATTTTTTTTTTACTAAATTTTTCTCTCATTCGCGTCTTCATTCCTTTCTTGTTATATATATAATTGTTTACTCTTTTTTCGTTCATGAATTTGTTTGGTTCTTTTCACCATAACCTGGAGTTTGGAAAAGGCCACAATATGTCATAGTCATTACTCAAACTCATTAACAATTCATCAGCATAAGACAACGGAAATCATAACCGTGAAGGTGGTTTGGATACCTGATCTCAATTAACATATATTTTTTACGATTTTATTTCTTCGTTTACTCCTTACTTTTTGTTTCAATTGAGAATATATATCAAACACTCGCGATCGATAGCGTGTTTCATCCGATTTCCAAACGCTTCAAATTTCGTCAAAAAATACTCCGTTGCTCGTCGTATTTTAAACTCTCTTATAGGTGTTTGGAAATCGGATGAAACACTGTCCCTCGTGTTTGATATATAACATAACAATTGCCACATGTTGCCAAGCAGGTAAATATATATTCCATGCTCTCACCTCGAACATAAATGTATCAACTTCTTCTCTGACTCCTGATCGCGAAATTTCTCCATTGTCATAAGCTTCCAGCAAAAGATCAAGAAATACCAGACGCTTTTTCCGGATTGCAAAGGCATCTATTTTTTCTTCTTCTTCGGTCTCCTGTGCGTTTCTCTGTTTGTCCTGATCTCGTATCTTGACTGCTCTTTCTGCAATGCGCTCATCAATCACCTTAACATGAATAAATTCGTACAATTTACATGTATAGACGTGTGCACAATTACTGAATTAAAACATGAGGGGGCACATATTCAAATGATTAGTGCCTTAGATTCCGGATCTAGAGGTGCAGGGCTGGAGTGAACTAGGGTGTAGTTACCGGCCGTACTTGTATGTGCCCGTCTCCATACTTAGGAGTATTAATGAGTATCGGTGAAATGTTATGGATATCTGTCAAAATGTTGCATGGCCAGGTGAAATTATGGATGGATCGACGATGGACTAGCTTCCAGAAGGGGACCGGAAGAAACACTCTTAGTCGCGTCATGCTATATAATCCGGGATAAGCTTAGCCACTTTGGCCCAAGCGCATACTACACCTGTTATAATAATTTTATTACACCTTATTTGTAAAGTCGTGGAGAATCTTTAGACATGCGTCGTGTTCACGACCTGCTCGCGTCCAGTTATACACAGCATCGGGCCAGAGCCACGGGCACGTCTGTCTCTGGTGAACTAGCTCACTCATCCTAAACAGAATAACAAGGAGAAGAAGGACGGGATGAATTTCTAACCACACACTCTAGTGCAAGATTAATGGTGCTGTGTCACAACATATAGTCATTTTTAGATGTACAAAATCACCTTCCAATCGAAGGAAAATCTCAAATAAATGTTTACTAAGGTAGAAAACACCAAATATGTAATGATAAATAAAACAGGAACAAGGATGGCTGACATTGGGAAAGATTGAGACAGATTGCAAACGGTGAATTTGAACATTTTTTCAAGATGCACTATCCGTGACGACAAGCTGCTTTAGGAAAAAAAACACATATCCATAATTACCATCCTGTGTAATTTTGGACATACCTAAAGACTGCATTGAAATATGGAGATTCAGCATTCTGCTGAGAATTTGGCGATGAATCCATAGATGTGACTGAAAAAGAGTTCGGAAAACTAAATATAACTAATTAAAACTAAAACTAAACTCGCAAGTATGTGACAACTAAACTCGATCAAAATCAAGATACAGCAATACCATAATAATGACTTACTGCATATTATGTCCAAAGCACATCGTACGATATAAGGAATTATGTTGAAGATACCATTGTCAGCTCTGCTCTGTTGAATAAACAGTTAATCGCAAGTAAATTGGATATTAATGAAATTCCGTTGACGCACTGAATTGTTTCAAACTTCTCTGCTGTATAGTTGCTTAAATTGAAAACAAAACGTCGAGGGATAGGCCGATGATCATTTCTTCAATTGCTAAACTGAAGATAAGGTGTAACAAGAGAGAAAGATCTGAGAGAAGGATTCCTCGTGCCCCATGATAATTTGTTGAAATATATTAATAGTTTCGCGCCATGTTGTGGAAGTTATTTTTCCTTCTAATCGAGGCTCCGACATCACGTTACAGGAACCGACCAGGTAGCGCTCTTTGCTCCGACGAAGGGCTAACGCTCGAAACGTCAGCTTCTAGAAATTCGCTACGGCGGTTAATTTACCTTTATCAACTCCGAGTTGATAATCAACATAGTGTTTCACTTGCCCGCCGACGCAGCACCACAGTTTCATTAGAAACTAATCACTTTGCTCTTAAAATGGCACAGCTATGGACTAAAAGTTAAACAATAGATTTCAAAAGATATAATTAGAAGAGATCCATGTATCGAGGAAAGCTTCTCTAAGATCATCCTCTCTTCAAGGGGTGTATTAATTACTTTGTAAAACAGCACCTGACGCGATGATATCTTACGAGGCTCACCTTTAAGTGTGTGACCAGAATCGCTGCTTGTTCTTCAAACACCTGAATAAAGTTGTTCAGAATTTGAAAGTGGAAGGTTGGCGTTATTAAACGACGTCGTGTTTTCCATTTTGAGCCATCACTGAAATACGAACGAAAACAAAAAATGTATGTATGTAAATTCATGTTCTTGACCAATGTCCATATTATACATATTGCGCATCGGATTGCTACAATCCTCGTAAAAAGTCCTTGGCACAATTACATGAATATAGGTACAACAAATGTGATTGTTACATGCTCCGACTCAGTACAATTACTCTAGAAAACATCTTAAATGCATGCTATCAAAAAATTATCCCCCTTCCTTGGGGGGATGGCAGTTACAGACCGAGTAGACATCTAACCAGGCAAGAGTGACAAAATTATATTAAATATATTATAATATATTATGTTGAAATGAAATGTTAAAAGGCGGTTAAGGCATAAAATTATCAACTGGCGTAAATTATCAATAATTTTGTCTTCAATTGTCGGGTTCAGCTTGATAACTTCAACTGTTTCTTGCACGAGCTTTCCAGATCTTCTCTCGCGCTTTTAGCGATTGATGACTAATGTTCGTAAGGCATTATAAACCTTAGAGACACGACTGACTACTGAAACGTATATGTCTCGGTCAATATAATTGTAATAGAAAGAAAATGATGTAGTTGCTCAATAAACGATTAAGCGATTTACTATGAAGTAAGGCTAAGGTAGTAGTGGCCAATAAAGCCGACATATTTCTCCGTACCAGTTATAAGAGTGTTACGTACCTTGTCAACAATCCTAGATAAAGATATGACGAAGACAGTACCAGTCATTGATCCGATTAATTCACTTTGTTAGACAGAACACAAAAAAAAGTAAAAGGGTTAGACTGTGCAGTGAACTCTTAATAAAACAAGGAAGGAATTTAGGGGAAAGAAAAAAACAGACAAACATAGATTATGCCATTCTCCAGTCCCTCTGTTTAACTTTTGGACAAAACTCCCCCTCAAAGCCCATTCCCAATCCTCATCCCACCTTACATACTGAGTAGGTTTTTCTTATTTCAAGATATATATTTTCATTCACTGGGAAAAATGGAGGAACTTCATTACACAAGATACAGAGTTGCAGCAGCAGCAGCAGCAGCAGCAGCAGCAGCAGCAATCAATGAAAACGAACTTTGTACTTGCCAGTTCCAAGCCAAGGATGCAGAAACTGATAATCCAATGATTTGGTAATGTGTCTTGAGCTGTTCAGTATCACCTTAAATGCCATGGGAAGAAGCAGGGAAATAATAAAACAAAATAAATAATAATACATATTGTAGATATATATTTTTTATAATCAGGTAATAAAGGATGTTTGAGTTATGCTGCAAAGTTATGGCTCATTCAAATTTAGGCATTTGTATGGGAAATCACAACCAATCCTAAAAATCCTCGCTTTCATGTTTTTTCCAAAATTAAAATGCTATAACCTATTCTCAAATATGAATAAAATGGCCTTAAAACTACACATACTGATTCATTTTGACATGCTCTTTCTTGTTATTAAATTCATTCTTTAGTTATAGCCATTTCAATTTGGCAACACATGAAAGTGAGGCTAGTTAGGATAGGTTGTGATTTCCCATACAAGAATAAGCCATAACTTTGGAGCCATTGAACTAATTAACTTTAATTTCTCTGAAAACCTCGCCAAAACAAAAATGGTAGGGCAGCCATTTATGAATACGGTGTATAGTAATCGCACTCTTAAGGGTACGTTACAGCTGGGATTGTGGATTGTGTGTGCCTACCAACCTCGTTCCCAGGGTCTACTCCGCTTTCAAGATGGCGGCTGGGCGCGGAGAAGACCCTGGGCTACGCTGTGAAATACTCCACGAATCGTGGAGTATTTTGTCGTCTTCGCTACACTTGACCAGCGGTTCCAGGATTCAATATGGTCGTCTTCGCTACACTTGACCAGCGGTTTCGGGATTCAAAATGGCTACTGGAAGGAAGCTGGCGAGCTTCGTTTTAACGGCGTCGACAAAACTTGGATCGGATCGCGGACCGGATCGCGGACCGGATCACGGACCGGATCACGGATCGGATCACGGACCGGATCACGGACCGGATCACGGATCGGATCACGGATCGGATCACGGATCGGATCAACAAAAAAAAAAATAGAAAAAAAAAAAAATAAATAAATAAAAGTGAAAAACAAAAGTTTTATTAGATCGAGAAAAACCGTGCACTCTGAAATAAAGCGCTCAACAGTGGAACAATAGCTTTCGGTGGTGAAGCACAGTGGCACTAGCACTGCTGGGCGGATTACATTAAAGTAACTACTGTGAACCGAACGTTTTTGCAATGAACGTTAATATAAAATTGAATCTACCATAAACGAATATGAAATACACCAAAACCTGATGATGTGAAACAATATCTCTTTCCTGGGATACTATACTTTTTAAAGATAAGTTTGGAACATTAAAGTGCCCCTAACCCCAAACATTTTTATTCGTTTAAATAAATGTACTTATAATTTGAAACTTAAATGCGAAGAAATTTTTCGATTTCGATTTTTCGACAGTTATAGCGGCTGTGTTCTACCCGGGAACGTTCGATCCTTCGCGTCCACTCATTTACTTCAGAAAGATGCGATACACATCCGAAAAGTGCGCAGAAACGCCTTCCAGGTGCGTTATTGGGCGTTGCAGCAGCACGCCAGATTTAGACAAAGGTATACTATACCATGCATTTTAAAGCGATGGTCGAGAACATACGAAAAAGACGGTGGATTTTGTAAACTCAAATGATATGAGCGAAGTGGGACTGTGGGGAGAGCCATAAATTTGAGAACTCTGGAGTTTGTCCGCGCACTTCCAGTAGACTTCCTAAGGCTATTTTCAAATCTACCCAGTCGAAGTCAACTAGCAATTCGACGAAATGTTACCGAAATGTTATCTCTACCAATGACATAGCCGGCAAAATTCAGTAGCACGAGCGTGGAATCCGAGCGTTCATCCGTAGTACCGCGCATCTGTATGGCGTCAACATTTCTTCCTCGTGCGAAGCAATTCAAGATATTTTGATGTAAGTCAAAGACGAATTTCTTTCGAATGACTAAATAAGAAAAATGACAAAATATTTTGACTCTAAAAGTTTTTCTGAAGCCGGGAAATAAGCAGTGCGACAGCCGTGTGTACATTCTCGTCCCAGAGTCCGCGATCCTTCTGGTCAGCACCAAGGAATCTCGAACTCTGGCGGGGACAGAAATAACGAATTTTTTGATTGGCTGTTGAAACAATGAACAGTCAAAAGACAATAGAAAAGGAGTACTCTGCGCAAGCTCAGAAAATCGGTACCAGCCAGAGTTCGTGATTTCTTGGTGCTGACCAAAAGGATCGCGGACTCTGGGGACGAGAATGCCGTGTGTACAGATCGTAATACCAATGGGTATCAATGCGGACCACCGAGGGAACATATCCACTTCGCTTATCGAGGAAGAAAAAGTCATTTATTTCACGGTTTTTACTTGAAAATTAACTTGATTCACTATGGTGGTTATTTGGAATAGTAACGACAAACGTTTGAGGAGTCAAAACTGTAGTGATGTGGCTTGTTTCCTTTCAGTTTGTTTTCTGCGGCTTCAATTTTCAGGCCGCACGCGAGCAAGCCGATTTTCAATCGATCGACTGTCTCTTGGCTGCGCCTCAAGCAACTCTTAATACACTTCTTTTATAAACTCTCGATAGACGACCTTTACGCATGGACCAATACATAAATAGAACTGAGCCAAACAAGCTTTATTGGATGGCATATTGGTAAACTTTAACCTCGCTAAACAGACATCTAGGAAAGCATCTAAACAAAAGCCTCGAGCGAGAATTCTTACAACTGCGACGGTTACTTGGATACTAAAACTGACAATAAAATGATGTGTAACTCACGACTTCGTCCATGCATGGCGACACTAGATGCTTGACACTGCAGTGAAAGTACTTTGCAATAGTAAACATGGGTTTTGACAGGAAATCATTTTCAGCGTGGCCTGAGCTCCAATATATGTTACGTTCTTTATTTTTCATTAATATATTTTGTTTTTCACTTTTATTTGTTTTATTTCTTGATTTGTTTTATTTCTTGATTTGTTTTTTTATTTTATTTTTTGTTGATCCGATCCGTGATCCGATCCGTGATCCGATCCGTGATCCGGTCCGTGATCCGATCCGTGATCCGGTCCGTGATCCGGTCCGCGATCCGGTCCGTGATCCGATCCAGGTTTTGTCGACGCCGTCGTTTTAACACGTTTTACACCAAATTAAGCCACGGAATAACGTTTTTGTGGTCCGTTGAATTTTCGAATAGATTTCTGCTGTCTTTACGCATGATTGTTGAGCGGTCTATTTTATTTAAGGTGAGGTTTATTACACATTTTATGACTGTTATTTAGCACCAGTTTAGCTGTATAAACAACGCACGATCATATAAAGAAAGTCAAGTTAGGAAAGTTGTCGAAAGTTTAAAAGCGGATAGTTTTGGGGTGGATATATTATTTTTTGGTCGATTAATTTGGTTTATTTCGTGCTCGGATCGCGACCTTGTAATTTTTGTTTTTTATAGCACGAAAGTCATGCCCAATTTAATTAATAAAAAAAATATTAATGCAGCATGATCATGGTCGAATCTTTGTGTGATTGTTTTATTTAGAGGTGATATTTTTAAGGTTCATGCTGAGTCAGTACTTGTGTGTGTTATCTAAATAAAGATTGCTTCCTCCTCAACACTTCAGCATGGAAACTCACAAACATTTAAACAGATTCAAATAATTTAGTAAAATATCAAAGTGTAATTTCAACTGTATACAAAAAAGTGGGAGGCTTCCCTGCGTGGTTTCTGTGGATGACAATGTTTTATAGCCTTTTATATTTAGCTTTTATTTGGAAACCAATAATTACCGTTAAAGCCCGGGGCCGGGGGCTTATTTAATTTCAGGTCTCAAGAATGGGGGGGGAGGGAGCTTATTAGAGAGGGGGGCTTAATAGAGAGGGGGGGCCTATTTCAAATCATAAATTTTCGAGAAAATTCACATTCATTTTTCAAACTTTACTACCTGGGGGGGGGGGGGGGGGGGTGTACTCCCTTATGTGGCCTATACGGGGACATGCCGTTGGACAGGGTATGGTTTTTGGCCTCTCTGCCCTGAACAGGGTATATAATTTCATGCACGTCTGTCCTAAACAGGGTATGGTTGCATGACTGTCGTAAAAATACGGTTTATACAGTATTTAGAGATCGGAGACGTTTCCCGCGTATCAGTCAAACAGGATTCGCTAAATAATTTGCAACCTAAACAGGGTCCTAAAATAGCGGATGTCCTACACAGGGTAGGTATTTTAGGGGTTTTTATTGTTGTTTTTTTGTCCTAAACAGGGTCAGGTTTTCAAACCCTTAGCGGCACCCCTATACCCAAACATGGGTCAAGTACTCCCCTCCCCCCAGGCTTTACTATTACACCACAAACTAAACAGAACAAGAAATGGGTTATATATCACCGTCTTACAAATGCAGTGTCATTTATATCCTAACTCAATGATAGTTCTGGAATTAAGACCATGTTTCCATACAAAGTGACTGAAACAACAGAAAATATTTCTTTAAATACATTATCACATCAATCTGATGAAAAGGGGGGGGGGGGGGGTGCTTAATAGAGAGGTGGGGGCTAAATAGAGCTTTTACGGTATTTATTATATTTTATGCCCTGGGGTGTACTTGAATTTTTGGAGGGATTGTGCCATCCAGTACTGAAACCAAAATGTATAACTTTCTGTACACTATTACAGACCTGGGCCAGGTTTTTCAAAAGGTGGATAATGCTATCCACCAGATAAATCACTATCCAGTGGATAAGTATTAACAAAACAAACTACACTATCTGTTGGATAGCGATTTATCCGGTGGATAGTGTTATCCATCTTTTGACCAACCGGGCCCTGGTCTTTAAAATCCATACCCTATTTTCTGATTACTTGTTTCTGTTCTAGTTGTACACTGGAGAACAATAACTCTATTGAGGGCGGGTACTTATTTATTGTCTATCTGCAAGGGTGGATCTAGAATTTTTGAAAGGGGGGGGTGGGGTGGTGTTTGTTAGCCAATATTTTGTCATTTTATTTTAGCTAAAAACAGTAACAATTTTTACACCTGCCCAAAGTGCTTGATTTTTTGGCGGATTTTGGGGACCACCCAATCAAAGTGTTCACACTTTTCTGACTCACACAAGTAAGGTAGAGTAGCACCCAAAATATATGAAGAGGGCCCTGGCCCATGGTCAGCCCATATTTTGCCCAAATCCTAGTCTCCCTCCCAGCCTAATGCTTGCTCAAATTACCCCATTCCCAACAGCAAAATTGGTGCCCCAAATCCCATTTTTCCAGTGAAAAAAAGGCAAATCCCAGTTCCTATTTTACCTCTTCAGGACCCTATCCCCAGCACAAAAAAATTACTACAGCTAAAAAATACTCCATAACAAGGATAATAAGATAAAGGTAAAGCAACTTTATTTATACATGTCAATCTAAAAATGAAAATACCTCCTAGAACAAAAAAATAAATAAAATAACCCATATCACTCTGAATAAATTCATTCACACCTCCCCAACACAATATACATTTGAGGGGCATAAGGAACAATAAATGTCATACAAAAACATTGCAACACAGCAAAACAAAAAGGACAAAAACTGAAAGAAATGACCTACAAGAAAACAATACCCTGCAGTACACCAAAAGAAACTTAATCACACAAAACTTGCACCCAGTACAGTCTTTATTGACATACAGTATACATACAACTGCCGAAATTCCTCAACCATGGAGGCCCACCTTAATGACCAAGAAACATAACTGTTGATCGATACCGCAGCAGACCACTGAGGGAACAACATCTAGTTGGAATAATCATGAGGATTGCCTGATGAAGACTAGCAGTATACACAAAGCAGTCTAAACGTTGTGATCATTGACAACACCTCAAAGTGACTCTATCATGAGACAAATGATTAAATATTCATCTATCTACCTAGCCTCCTACGCAGACGCTCTTTGGGATCGTCACGCAATCTTTCCTCGCCCACGAACGTTCGTGGGGGAGGAAAGATTGCGTGACGATCCCAAAGAGCGTCTGCGTAGGAGGCTACTATCTACCACGATGAACAATAATTTCCCAACATCAGACAAAAATATAAACTAATAGGTGTCCCTTTCATAGCAGTATCTGGATTACAAACATTATATATATGAGTGTGGTAAAGGAGGTGTTCCCTTAATAGAGGTGGCCCGAAGTAGAGGTTCCACTGTATGTTGTAAACTTGTATAGGTGATTTAATACCTATACCAGCTTAGAAAATTGAGAAAACAGCTTATATAACCTATAATCTTCATTTTAAGTATAATCAAGTTTACAAAATATTTCAAGGAAGGGCTTTCCTTACTTTTAAGTGCAGTGCATCAAAATGGTCATAATATTGTATCTTGTCTGTTCAAATCATTTGATTGTAAGCTTAATCATTCTCTGAAAAGTACAGATCACGTAGTTTACGAGTGAAAAATTCGATTCGTCATTTGTGCGAGCAATACATCAATTCAGGATTCCGTCACATTTTCAATTCGCCGTTAAAAGCACTTTGAAGAAATTCCAGGCTTCGAATAATAACACATAAGCTTAAACATTCATAAACGTGTAATCATATCATCGATCTGATTTTCACCTTGCTTGATATTCCAGCTCTTGATCTGTGCGCCTTGAGGCATTTCAAATTAATTTACGGTTCAACGTCAACTCCACCTCTTCCTTAAATTGCCGTGCATAATTTAAACAAGACGGGAAATATTTAACAGGCAATAATTTACGTTTCAATTCGAGAAGAAATAACAAAATAAAGCTCCGCAAGTCGGCCATTTTGCAAGGAAGACTATTTCCGCCAATCACGACTAATGTAAGAATCATAAATCTAAAGACCAATCAGCGTGGGCGTTATATCAGTGTAGCCCAGGGTCTTCTCCGCGCCCAGCCGCCATCTTGAAAGCGGAGTAGACCTGGGAACGAGGTTGTGTGCCTACCTCTATAAGCTCTGGTTTATATACAAGTACAAATGGGTACAGCGGTCCCAACCAGATACACATTAATCCATCGGCTGTGTTTTCGTTGATCCACTCTGTGAGCTGCTCAACAAGTTCTGAAAACAAGTTGTTATACTATAAATGTAAGTCAAACTTAGTTTTGTTATCTGATCAGGAAGACAGCCTCATCAGAAGAATTCAACCCTTTGCGCCTGTTTTCATAAAACCACGTCGTTTTCAGTGAATTTATTTATTCCAATTTCTTGTTGACTGACTTTCTTACTTTACTATACCTTGGTCGTGTTCGTGTGTAATAAAACTGATCTGACGTAATCGATATCGATTTCCAGGTTTTATGCAGATTACGTCATTTGCTCAAAATTCATCACCAAGCCTCGTCAGGAGCATATCAGGCCTCGTTTATTTTCAACATCAGCCACATGTATACGGTTTACACGTGGGTAGTACCATATTTGATGCGTTGGAAATTCGTTCATGATAAAATTTACAAGTTTGTAGGCTTGGTAGTGAAATTAGCCAGTCTGACGTAATATGCATGTATGCGTAAGGTCTATTGGCCGAGAGTGATGCTAGTATCCGCGACCGTTATATTTGGGTCACGCAAGCTAAGAATAAATTCAACAAATAACAAGGTGATGAAGATAAACAATAAAGATCATATCGATAATATATTGTAATCTTGTGTGATGGGGCCTGCATTGTTTCCAAGTACGATCGAGAAGCGGAAGACAGGACGTACTGTTGTCTAGTACCTGCTTTTATAAGCCGCCACATCTAAGAGGTCGCTAGCAGCAGCACACAGTCTAAACTAACACAGATGATCCGCTAGTCACGACACTGATAGAATCTCTATGCAAATGAATGGCATGGTTTATATTCAAGTAAACAACATTATGAGCGTACAACTCACATAACTCATCAGGCCTGGAAGATAAATAATTCTAAAGGCAGGGATCGAGCACACCTAAATGCGTAACTACTTAACAACCCTATTCGGACCCTATACCCCTGTAGCGTATGTAGCTTGTCAACAAATTTGAAGCGAAATACATATGGTATAAGTACGGTGGCCCATTAGGGACAACTCTACAAACCAGAAAAATCACAAATACAGAAACATTCCCACTGCAAACAAAATCAAACCCACTACGAATGAATTCAATCCAACACTGCCAATGAAAGTCGATCGAACGCACTCCACATTAACTCAAATGACGCCGCAAATAAGACTAACACACTGCAAATAAAAAGTCGAGGCACGCTGCAAATGAAAGCAAAATTCACCCCCCAAATTAATGAAGTCAAACCTCACTGCAAAAGTTGAACGCCGCAAATGAAAGAGGAATAAACTATGCGCACGCATTTGTGCGAGAAGGCCTGAGACCTAGTCTACAGATCTCTCTCGGCCAAACGTTCGCGTGCTTTCTTGGGGTGACATTCAAGATGGCGTCTAGAGAAGACTCGAGCAGCTCTAGCGAAGACGAATCGGCTACCGAAACAACTAAACACGACGACTTACCTCATGGGTCCGAAAGAGATGTAATTGAGTATTACTTTTACAGAGGTCTTACGTACAGGCATATTACTCTGATGTTGGAGAAGCAACATAATATTATTATGAATCAGCGAACTCTCAAGCGAAGGCTGAAAGACTATGGCGGACTTAAGAGACGTGAAATAGTAGACGAGGAGCTCAAGGAACGTGTCAGGGATCTCATTCTACAAGAGATATGTACTGGTCCTGATAGCCTTAATGGCTACAGGACCATGTGGCATGTCGTGCGTCTTAGGCACCGAATTAATGTTCCTCGACGATTAGTAGAATCATTATTAAGGGAAGTTGATCCTAGAGGAGTGGAACACAGAAAGAGCCGTTGCCTTCAGCGCAGAACGTATGTGTCACCTGGACCCAACTTCTGCTGGCATATGGACGGGTATGATAAAATAAAGCCTTTTGGCTTTTCCATTCACGGTTGTGTAGACGGCTTTAGTCGAAGAATTATTTGGCTCGAGGTGCAACGATCGAACAAAAATCCAAGGTGTGTAGCAAGCTACTTCGTAAAGCATATCAAAGCAGCACATGGATGCCCAGTGCGTGTATACACTGACCCCGGCACTGAAAACGGTCTGGTTGCTGGAATACAGTCCTATTTGAGGGCTGATGGATTGGATGAATACGCAGGATCGAAGTCTCACAAGTACGTATCAAGCACTAGGAATCAACGTATTGAATGTCAATGGTCACATTACAGGAAACAGCGTTCAAGTTGGTGGATCGACTTCTTTCAAGACCTTCATGAATCAGACATTCTTGATCTGACCAGTGACTTACATAAAGAGGGTATTTGGTTTTGTTTTGCCGATCTCCTCCAGGCTGATCTGGATAAGGTCAAGGAGTATTGGAACAGTCACCGGATCAGGAAGTCAAAGCATGCCACTGTATCCGGTGTACCCGACATGATGTACTTCCTTCCCGAGGATTTTGGACACAGAGACTGTTTGCTTCCAGTATCCCCAGACAAGCTCACAGAAATGGAAAATAGGTTTGAAGGATTCGACAGTGGAGATGCTGAAACGAACCCAGTTTTTGACGAGTATTTTCAATACGTCATGGAGAAAAATAGGTTATCCCACCCCACAACCATTTTTGAAGCAGGAATTCTTTACGAGAATCTAATTAAGTTTGCAAAAGGTGAACCCTAAATGTTCTTGTTCTGTTATCTGGGGAAAACTTTGCCAAGGACTCCTGTGGAGAAAGCCGCAGCAGATAAGAACATATACTTCATGTACTTCTAGTACTTAGGACATATTTTAAATATTGTCAGAGGTGATTGATCAAGACAGAGCAGAACTATGATACCACAGTTACCACCCCCCTACAAATAGTCTGTAAATAGTCCATAAAGCACCTACATGTATAGTCCAATGCAGATTACATCCCAGCATATAGTTGGGTTTCCAACTGGTGGCTGGTACCTAATTATATACCTGGGTATAGAGATAAGCATCTATAAAGTACACAACAATATATATACATTGTATATATATGGCAGAGACCTGGTTTTGAAACTACTGACCTCTGGCATGCTAGCCACAAGACTGGTCATATATCAGTAGAAATTGTAGAAATTAACACATACTCATGCAATAATGAGATAAGTATGTTAAAAGGAGAGGGTTACAAAAATGTCGAATTTTAGCTTGATATCTTCCCCAGTCGTTACACATTTTTGCAATAGCTTTTATAAAAAAATAATGGTGGCTCATAGAAGGTGCATCCCCTTCAGTAGCATATGGGTATCATTCTCATCCTTCTTGGTGTTATGCAAGCACATTTACATGTGCATTTACCATGTTTTCATTTCCACATCTATGTCTGAAATATCCTGGGAATTTGGAACAAAACCATCTCCAATCACAAATGCATGAAATCCAAAAAACAGGCTTTTTCCAAGTTACAGAATGTTAACAAATTTTATTGACATAATATTACTAGTTAACAGTGGAAAAATAGACTGGAAATTGCAAACACACATAATGAGGACCTGAGTCCTTCCAAACCATTTGTCACAAGAGTGATTAGCATTTCAAACTTTATTATAGGGACTTGTCATAAATTAGCAGGGGGTGGGGAAGGGTGTGGAAATTGGGGAGTGTCATAACTTTTTGAGCTCCTAAAAAGGGAGGGTCGTGAAAAATAGGCAGTGAAAAAGGGAGGGTCACATAAATTTACACTCATGGATATACCAGTGAGAGTGCCAGAATTTGTGTTAAAATATTCACCCCCCCCCCCCCCCCCCCTGCTAATTTATGACAAGTCCCTTAGTTCGACCTGTGGAAAATTTGATCAGGTCATTATCACCAGGTGATGCCTTTCAAACTCTTGCAAAGGTCTTTCCATGTGTTATTGCAGTGTCCATGTTAACTTTAAAATCACTGTATGTGGTCATGTGAGCCACTGGTAACTGTACCCAAAGGGCACAAGTAGAAACTGTTGGGTAACAAATTTCGTGGTCAGTGCTGCAATGAATGAACTTTACTGTTATGCCAAAACTGTTCTTCTCTGCAGGTAAAATTGGCCTCTTGGTTTTCCCAGTAAGAAACTGAAAAATGCTTGAAACACTAACAGTGTTGTCAGTAGAGCCATTCTCCTCTGTGCAATAAAATAAAATATAACAAGCTATCAGTACCACATGTAGTTTAAGCTAACAATAAGCAGAAAAGCTATCAGTACTGGTTTATGATTATTATTATGATGATGATTCTCTTTTGACTCTCCAGATCATGAGTGGAACACACATTGAGATATTCTTGCTGTTAGCAAGAGATTCATGAAGAATGATGGCCACGTCCTGGCAGCATGTCCCCATATAAGATTTAAAAAACTTAGGTTCGTTATTTTTTTCATCAGTTTCTCCAAAAGTGGCCATCCATAGTATACCCTGACTCACTTTGGGCTAACAGTTGGGAGACAGGCGAAGCACTACGCTCGGAAGAAATGCTGTTCTAAGGAATATGATGCTCATTGTGAATATTGCAACTTTTTGTATTAAACTAGCTGATATAGGAAACTCACCACTGTCTTCCATTTCTTCAACATATCGATTTAAATAAGCCATTACAGCTGTTTCTTGTTGACTCTTTGTGGATTCTAATGCCTGATGTGGAAGGGGAACCAAGCATTCGTGAAACCTCCTCATGGACTGCTGAACGAATTTCGTCCCGTAAATAATGAGACGCCATCTTGAATGTCACCCCAAGGAAGTCAAAAGCGCGCGAACGTTTGGCCGAGAGAGATCTGTAGACTAGGTCTCAGGCCTTCTCGCACAAATGCGTGCGCATAGTTTATTCCTCTTTCATTTGCGGCGTTCAACTTTTGCAGTGAGGTTTGACTTCATTAATTTGGGGGGTGAATTTTGCTTTCATTTGCAGCGTGCCTCGACTTTTTATTTGCAGTGTGTTAGTCTTATTTGCGGCGTCATTTGAGTTAATGTGGAGTGCGTTCGATCGACTTTCATTGGCAGTGTTGGATTGAATTCATTCGTAGTGGGTTTGATTTGTTTGCAGTGGGAATGTTTCTGTATTTGTGATTTTTCTGGTTTGTAGAGTTGTCCCTAATGGGCCACCGTATTTAAGCTTATATACTTACTATCAGGCTCTCTTGCCATCTCAAGAGCATTTCCATACAGCAAATGAGGTTTGTAGCCTGGAAGTTTCTTAAGAAGAACCACATCACCGCGTTTACTAATTATGACGAGTGTGGCTATGGCTAGAAGAAACATTAGTAGCAAAATCGCCAACGCTACAACTATAAAGAACGCCATGTTTATAGATGATCGTTCAAGCGCTCGGTCTGATACGAGAATGAGAATGCGTGACAACTACAAACTATATAAATGAAACACATTTCGCCCTTCTTGCATCGCGTGACGCATCGCGTGATAAGATTGGCAGGCCGGATGTGAAACGTGCGTGCGAGTTACAACCCCACGTGACGTAGATTGGATCCCAGTTTTCCGTCGTTCAATCGTTCAAAAATCAAAAATGGCGGCTGCATGAATTTAGCATGAATTTACAATTTACTAGGTCATTCAAGGTGAGAATATTTGTCTTAAATCTTGAGTATTTATATATATAGCGAGTACATAGTACAGGGTTATATAAATACTGAGCTCATGATTTATTTCTTTAGAATCGTCCAGCTCTGCACTGAATCGACACCCGGATCGACAACAGCTGACAACAGGAGCAACAGAGTGACTTCGAGAATATTTTCTTTATTTGGTACACAATCGAATAGAAAAATTCCCGCGCTGTAAAGGTGTTAAAATTCGTGTTATTTGGCGTCCAAGGACCGATCATGTTTTTGGTGGTAGCAGCTGTTTCTTCGTTGTTGGCAGCCATTGTGTTTGTGACCATATCACTGCTTGCAAAACATCACGCTTTAGCTTCCACTCGAAAGATCCCTGGTCCAAGACCTAACATTATATCTGGCAACGCTTTGCAGCTTCCAAGCCTTCCCAATGGTGAGTATAAACTTGTCAAGGTTAATATATAGAATAACAAACAACTACAACAACAACAACAACAACAAAAAGGCCGCGATGAATCGAACATGTACATGCACGGACGGATAGAGGCGAAGAAGAACTCAGGCGAATTCTGCCATATATCGATATATATTTATAATTTTAACTGCGATTGCAATTTGCTGATGGCAGTCCAATATTTGTTGTTGTTGTTGTCGTTATTTTGTGGAGGTGTAAAATATGGGGAGTGGGGTTATTGTTAAGCCCCTCCCCCTGTTAACTGCCTAACTGCCCCCCTGCCCTCCACCTTCAATGTGATCGTGAATTGTAAGTCTGTAATGCAATATGTTGACACAACAATAACCAAAGCATATGTCCAGTTTCTTTTAACAGCTCATCAAACACAACATAAATTACACATAATTATTATGTGTAATAAAATGTGGTTAATACAGCATTTAAGACGCTTTCCTTACGAACAACATTATAAAATCTGATAGCCAGGCATGAACTTCCTTGAACATGCAATTACTTAATTTTTATTTATCATATTTTTCATTACTCAGTTGTTGTTAACAATCAAATGTACATCACGTGATCAGTTCAATTTTTGCCATATCACATGCTAATGTTTAGAACACCTATATTAAGCGGTCAGTTGGTTATTTCCCAAGGGTGGCCGCTTAACAGAGGTCTGACTGTAACATTGCAAAACATTTTGCGTAACATAATATTATATACCAAATAGAAAACGTTTTCCATGTTTCCAGGCGAGTGTTTCCACAGCAATTTTGAGTTTTCCCAAGATTTCATGAGTGTTACTTAATGACTCTATGGAAACACAGGGAGGGGTGATGAATGGTCTTTCAAAAATTACAGGTCTTGCAGTCTCGTTTTTTCAGCAGTTCTGTATGTCTTGCAGTCCGTTTTTTTTTGGAAAGGCATATTTCAAAGTCTCAATTCAGTCTCGCAATTTAAAAATTCAAAAAGTCTCCGTCTCGCAGAGAAAAACGCTAGTCTCACCGTCTCGCAAAGTCTCAAATTTACCATTCGCCACCCCTACAGGGGAAACGTTTTCAATTGTTTTTATGAAATAAAAGCACAAAGCAATTTTCTATGTTTGAACCATAGAGTTATGGTAAATGGTTTTGAGCCAATCAGAGCACACATAGTATATTGTTTAGTTCATAATATTATATATTATAGACCTCCTAAAGCTAATCTTACAATGGGGACGTCAATTTCATGGTGGAATATTATGTTTGTGGCTTGGACCAATGTACCCTCTTGTGCTAATATATAAACCGGAATTGGTAGAGGTTAGTACAATATTTTATTATTAAACAAGTTTAACCTGAATTGGTAGAAGTTAATACATGCTCAATAAACAAGTTTAATTCAAAAAATAGATGTATTTAACATCTTTAATAATATATGTCTAATAACATAAGGTTTAGTCAAAATTGTTAGAATGAAAATCAACAAAGTCGAACGACGTTTCGATGACTCTATGTCATCATTTTTAAGTTCAAAATACATAAATTATAGAATAATTTGATTAGGAAAAACTGTGTGAAAATTAATGGAATTTAGAGGTGTTCAGAAGGTATTCAATTGTTATGTAAAGAGTTTGAGCACCTCTAAATTCCATTAATTTTCATACAATTTTTCTTACATATATAATCAATTCTATAATTTATGTATTTTGAACTTGAAAACGATGACACAGAGTGATCGAAACGTCATTTGACTTTAATAACGTTGATTTTCATTCTAACAAATTTAACAATTAAAGGGGCAGTGTCACAGGGATTTGATGTCATTTCAAAAACCAAAAATCGTTTTTGTATTTACAGAAAACTAAAAATAATGGTCAAATTTTGTTATAAATTACCATCCTAGTGTACTAAAACTGTCAATAAGTGTCTCTGGCCATAGAAACTGGGTCGGAATGGATCGTAATTTGAAAACATGTTAGGCTAACAGTTTTTCAATTTCTCGCATTTTCGTTTCCATTGTGCATAAGAACAGACCATAATTTGTTCCTCTTTTAAGAATTTGGTTGATTTCTTTTTCTTGGTGTTCTAGAATTATTTTGTAAATAAAAAAGGTACCGAAGCACAGTTTTGACCAAAAAGGTCAAAATCCCCATGACACTGCCCTTTAATATTAGTACCTATAATTTATGGGAGATGGTCTCTTATATAAAAGTTATGGGGGTGATCTTTGTACCTTTATAGGGGTTACAATGACCACTGTTAGAGTTATCTGGGTACCTTTTTGAGTATTGAAAAGGGAAACAAATATGACAAGAACTACACTTATTATTTTAGAAATGGACCAGATAGAGGGGTAAATGAATTTTAGCCATGCCCATGAAATGAGATTCTGGTTCATAATTTTAATTTTTTTTTTTTTTTTTTCAAAATTTTAAAACGATCACCCCCATCACTTTTATATGAGAGTCCCACCTCTCTCTCCACCCCATCCCCCCCCCCCCTTCCTCTCCCAGGCTTATGTCCCTGCATGCATTAGTTTTTAATTTGATTTATACACCTGCCTATACTTTGAGAGCTATTACATTTCGAAAAATATCTAAACTCGAACCAATGCAAAGAAACATACTTCAGGGTATTAAATATAATTTATGTTTGTCATGTTTGAACCCTCCAAACCATGTCCGAACACATTGTGGTTTAACTGAATACTTGTAAACTCTCTGTTAACATTCGGAAATCTTCTAAATATAGTCATCTTCGGATGTCTTCTGCAACGTTCGGAAATCGTCGGAACATAGGTATATTGGCATGAGTTATTAATAGTACAATTTTTGATGTTTGTTTCTTTTAGATTATTTTACATAGCTCAAAACATATGACAAAGTCTTCAGATTATTGGTTTCTGCATCCCTGGCTGGGGACAGGTGAGTCATTGAACCCTTTCACTCCCAAGAGTGCTAAGTTGAGAACTGAGAAAAAAAATATTGAATTTCATTTTGCCAAATTGTCAAAAACAAACAGTACCACTTGAAAGTACTGCTCAGTAGCTTTCAGTTGAATTGTCACACACTAGGGTTTCATCCACAGACTCAAAAGGTACAACCACATTTATTGACTCGAGGTTTGACTCTAGGAGTGAAAGTGTTAAACCAGATTATGAATAGAGGATAAGGAACATGATTGCAGGTCGGAAGTTAAGTCACACAGTGTAAGAAAAAGTGCCAAGAATGCAAAATGTATGTCAAGAACAATTATAATATTATTCCACTTGTAAATATGTGATGTCAGGTTCTAGCATTTAATGAGGATGTGGCCATGGGCAGATATGACCCGAGTGCTCTCCTGTGTTGCTGTTTTTTTCCCATCATGTATATATTTTGTTAAAAGTGTTCTAAAGTTCACCTAATTTTAGAGTTTGAAAATGGATCGACTTAATCTTACTTTTATTTTTACATGTAAGTCGATTTTGTATAAATTGTTTTATTTTATATTTTTTAACAATATTTTTCTTGTTTTATTTTATACTCCTTGTGAACTATGTTGGGTTCCTTTATAACCAAGGCCTGTTAACCAGGTAGGGTGATGATCACTTGTAATCACTTGTAATTATTGCTATTACAAGTAATTACTATTAGTAATTTTATAATACAGGCTGCGAAATTTCTGAATGTTGATTGGTTCGAACGAGCTGTATTTATCTCAAATACTGAAATACTTACATGTAAGAAATTACAGTTTCCAAATATGGCAAGTGTGACAATTGACTCTAAGGAAAAAAAACCAAGATGGCGGACATTTCGAAGCGGCTCGTGATATTTTGGACAATTTTGAAATATTACTCGCCGGTATTATTTCCAAATACTACTACAACTCATGCTATTACCTATACTAATTCAGTATATGTACAGTAACCTGGCTCCCTGGCATTTTTAGCTTTATTAAGTTATTTCAGGGAGCCAGTACCCATAAATATTTCAATTTGTTTTTTCTTTAAATTCTTTTATGTAATTAATGGGTAAATAAAGTTGTTGTTGTTGTTGTTGTTTGAAAACTAATATAAAATTATAATATATCGGAGATGATTGTTCTTAATACAACAACAACAACAACATTTTTTTTTTTCATTCTCATTTGCATACTATATGGTATTGCATAATAAAGAAATATAAATATATAAAAAGAGAAAATGACAATAATAGAAATAAAAAATACAACCAAAATTAAATGATTAATTAATTAAGTAATTAATTAATTACAATCATGATCATTGTTTTCTTTTCTGGAATGCTTCGAATATAAAATAACCTTTCATTTATTTTTTACAAATAAAAGGATCTTTGTTATTTAATCTTCAAATTTAATTAGATATCTTCAAATACTTTTTATGACTGATTTTTATAACAAAATTTTATCAAAAAACTTGCTTAATATTAGAATTGTGGACTTAACCAATAAAATTGCATGATTGTCATGCAAATGGCCTTGAACTGAATAAAATATTATATTATAACATGTATGTAACAGGTAAAACGTCTTGTTTCAGTGATGGCTCAAAGTGGAAGACACGCAGGAGATTGATAACACCGACTTTTCACTTTAAGATTTTGAATAACTTTATACAAGTGTTTGAGGAACAGGCAGCCATTCTAGTCACGCACCTTGAGGTAACAGACCCTTCTGTTTGTTTGTGTGTTTGTTTGTTTGTTCAGCTAGCTTAATTTAAGGATTCTGTAACATTAAGTTAGCTTACATTTCTTGCCACCAGTAAATGTCTATTTAATTTTGTTTTTGTTTACTACTGTATTTTTTTAATTCACCTTTTATTTCAGCAACACAAATTAACAGTTTACAGTGCAGGACTAGTGTTTTTTTTTTTACTCAATTACTATTTACACTCATGAAACGAAAAAAAAAACACTAACACAAAGTAACATAAAATACGAACTAAACAAAAAAGTACAGTACAGTAAAATCATTAACTTTCTATTGTTATTATTTTATTCACTACTGTATGATATTCTCTATATCGTTTAACAGAAACATGCCAAGAAAGGTCCCTTCAACGTTATGCCTTACATCACACACTGCGCCTTGGACATTATATGCAGTAAGTGTACATATAATACCGAAAAATTCCGAAAATAAACCCCGGGGCTGTATTTTTCAAATGACTTTTTTGAGGGGCTTATATTTGGAGGGGGGTTATATTCGGAGGGGCTTATTATAGGAGGGAAATGTGCGTTTCAAAATCGGCTGGGCTTATAATTGGAGGGACATTTGTGTCGGCAATTTTTCAATGTACTGTAAATGATAGTTTGGGCGTTAACTAGAAATTAGTGACAATTTACGTAATCCCTCTGAACATGCCAACTTCAAACATAACAGCAATGAACGTATTGAAAATGGAATACCGTACAACATACGTACCAGTTTATAGCTCATACGGTAGTTTATAGTTCATCCCGTAGTTTATACTGTAGTTCATATGGTAGCTCAAAGTTTATTTTATAGGAGGCTTTTTTGCGTTTCGAATTTGGAGGGTTTATATTCGGTGAGGCTTATTTTCGGAATGTTACGGTTATCAGTCTGAGAGGCCTGCATGCTTAACGTATCCACTGATGTCGCATATAATTTATTAATGGACAATTTGGCAATGAGTAAATAAGTACATGTATTGGAAATGTTTAATCGAAAGTCTAGACAGTTTGAATACAAAGTCATGTAGTTTTGGGAAAAAGCGGTAACTTTCCCGATTGGGAAATAGTTGTGTATGTTCTGGGTTCAAACAAATTTCAAACAATTTCAACAAACTTTGTTTTACCCGGAGCCTACAATAAGTATTTACAATTTTGAATATAAAAACAAAATGGGGGTACTGGCTACCCAAAATAACCTTAAAGTTAAAAATGCCAGGCAGCCAGTTAATATAAAATATTTTTTACATGTTTAGGTCGGGCACACTGAAACAAACAAAGACACACACACGCAAAAATACATGTAAGAGTAAACGGAGATTAGCTAACTAACAGTAGACTAATATAATAAATAATTGGTGAAAATAAATAATTATTGTGTTGCAAAACAGCATATTTATCCAAGAGAAGCGATGAACAGAAAACTAATAATCTGATTGTAAACTCAAGATTTAATGTCAGTATAGGCTTGACACTTATATACAGTGGAATCCCGATTTCTTCGAACCTCCAAGGGAAGCGAAAATTGGTTTGAGAAATCGTGAGTTCGAAATATCGGGGTAAAATTACGGTGAAACAAATCCAAGAGAAACAACTTTTGGTTAAGTTATCGGGGTTTTTGATAAATCGAGGGTTCGAGAAATCGGGATTCCATTGTAGATTAATTAAAAGTGGTTGAAATCAGTTTTTACTTTATTTGCAACAGTTTCTTCCATGGACTCGTCACCAAATGCACAAGGAGATGCGAATTCCCCGTATGTCAATGCAGTTTTAAGGTAACTGGTGGGAAGTGTACCTGCATTGATACATCTGTCCATCTGTCTGTCTCTTGCTGACACTCACTCACTCACTTAAGGCCATGTTACGCGAGGCAATTTTCCTTGCAACTTGCAACGCAATAGACGTTGCAAATTGCAATTTTTTCACGTTTAATTTTTGCAACCTGCAATGCAATAACAATTTGCGTTGCGAGTTTTACAAGGAAAGTAGAACTATCCGCTACTTTTCGAAACGTTTCAGCGTTGCGAGACAAGTTGTTGCGTGTGACACGTCAATCTCAACTTGCAACGCAAGACAGACAGACAGACAGACAGACAGACAGACAGACAGACAGACAGACAGACAGACAGACAGACAGACAGACAGTTTTTTTTATGGCGGCCGGGGAAAGGCGCGTTACATGTTACGAAAAAAAAATGCGAACGTGTTTTAACACCCCCTCTGCATTTTGCAATGATTTTCAGTCGTCATCGTCGCGTTGCAAATTGCAAGGAAAATTGCGTCGTGTAACTTGGCCTTTAGTTAGTCAGTCAGTAAGTGCTTTCTTTTTGTTAAATTCTGTTTTTTTTAGGATGACCGAGTTGATTCAGATGCGCCAACGGTCGCCATGGCTGTGGCCCGATATTGTTTACTATCTCACGCCGTCAGGAAGAGAGCATAATCAATGTCTTAAGATTCTTCATGGCTTCACGAATAAGGTAGGTATAAAGGGAAAGGTCTTTCCGTGACTGAGGTTTGGATACCTCGTCTTAATTAGCACTTATTTTACGATTTTTTTTTGTCTCCGTTTACTCCTTAGTTTCTGTTTTGATTGATAAAATATTATATTTAAACACTCGAGACAGTGTTTCAATACGATTTCCAAACACCTCGAATTGCGTCAAAAATATTCTGCTCCATGTCGTATTGTCCAAGTTCTCTCTTCTCGGTGTTTGGAAATGTGATGAAACACTGTCTCTCGTGTTTGATATATTACATTTAACGTCAACTCTCTTATTTAAAGAAGCTATGTCATGGATGGTGTATCTTGAAAAAATGGCCAATTTTTTCAAGTTCGCCGTTCGCAATCCGTTTTAATCTTCTCCATCTTCAACCATCCTTGTTGCTGTTTGGTTTATTATCACCTCTTTGGTGTTTTTCTGCCTTAGTAAACTATTATTTTGAGGCTTTGTTCAATCTGAAGGTGATTTTGCACTTCGCAAGAATGACTCAAAATATCGTGACATAGCTCCTTTTATAGTTGATTCGGATAAAAAGTGTGTGGTGAGTTGTATCGGGCCTTTTCTTTTCTCCACGTCGATTAACTACATAGGTAATCGACGAGCGAATCGCTGACAGAGCCGCCAAGAAAAATAATCCACAAGCAGAGGAGAAGGAGGAGGAGGAGGAGGAGAAAGAGGAACATGAATTTAAAAGGAAGAAGCGCCTGGCTTTCCTCGACCTGTTGCTGGAAGCTTATGACAATGGAGAAATCTCACGAGAAGGAGTCAGAGAAGAAGTGGATACGTTTATGTTCGAGGTACTAGTGCTCTTGTCTGCTACTGAGGCCTCTCTCTGGTTGTTGAGATCCAAATGGTTATGTAGGTAATGCATTTATATGTGCGCATTTTCCTTATGTCATCATCATCATTGGCAGAGCTCTGTCCCGCAGGACACTGCTGAGGGCCTGGTGTGGCTGTAAAGTCCAATTTGGGAGTGGCAGTCGACGTTGCAGTTTGTGCAGATGAAACATATGAACATGTTCAAAATTCGTTTTACAATTCATCTCAGGGATGAGATCGGTCTTCAGCCTTAAAGGCGCCTGTGGCAGCCGCTATCAGTCCATTTGTGATCTTACCTGACCCACCCAACCCCATGAATACCTAGTCAACAGGCCAGACCACTGACAACACTACGTCCCCTACTATTTCGAATTTAGTGTAAGGAGACAATGTCAAGGACCTGGCCCCTCGGGGGGTTAGGGCGGGGGGACGGCTAACACAACATGTCTAACCAGAGGTCTATAACTCTGGTCCAACTCATATCTTGCACAACATATATATTGACTGTTTTTTTGTTAACTGTAGGGTCACGACACAACAGCCGCAGGTATGACGTGGACTCTGTATCTTCTTGCACGACATCCCATAATACAACAAAAGGTTCAAGAAGAAGTGGATAGCTTTTTGGTGAGGGTCGCGCTTATTGTATAAAATGTTACGTTTTTAAAATGAATAATAAACTATATCGCGCACAATTTAATTATAATGATTGATGTTATAGAACAACGCCCCGACACAATGGCAGTGGAGGATTTGAAGGAGCTTCGTTATCTGGAATGTGTCGTTAAGGTATTGTCCACATTACGTAACCAAACCATAAACTTAAGCACTACTACTGGAACATTGTATGTTAAAGGAGCACTACCACGGGAATTGTTCTGCTCTTTTGGCCAAAACGGTGCAATAATTTATGACTAACTACGAAATGCCCCTAGAACATCAAGAGGATGATATCAAGTGAATTGTCGAAGGGAGAGCAAAACCGTAATTAGTTTTCAGTGATTTTTCCAAGATAGAAGGGCATTATTTTGAAAAGGTCTGCCCGACTTTTTCAAAAATAAAGATCAAAAGCTCCTATGGGAAACACGTGATAGCACTCCTTTTATAGCTTCAGTACACTAGTAATAGTAATTTTTAACAAAACTGGACCATTATTGTTAGGTTTCCATTGATATGAAATATGTCTTTTGGCTTTTGACTTTTCAACTGATGCTCATGATAGTGCCCTTTAAGTTTGTAAGTGATGTTTAGCGGGAGACGCGGTGACCTAATAGTTAGCGCAGTGGACTCCGGGTCGAGTGGTCCGGGTTCGAGCTCTGGCCTGGGTCATTGTGTTGTGTTCTTGGACAAGACACTTAACCTCTCTCCACCCAGGGAAACCTGACAAGAAAACTGGCTGCTCTTGCAGGCTAACCTGCGACGAACTTGTATCCCATCCAGGGGGAGTAGCAATACTTCATGGTATGGAATCCATTGCCAGAAATATGGGTCAAAATGGCGCACGCGCGTGCGCATCACGTCTTTAATGGCGGGCGAATCGAGTAAGAAAATGTATGGAAATCGAACAAATTCTAAAATACAACAAATACGAGGTAAACTATCCCTTAGCCCCGACTCGATACATGTTCAGTAGTGATCAAGCTATGCTTCTAACATAAACATTTTTAAAAAGCATCAGTCTGCTTACTTCCCACGATGCGTTTTTGACGTTAAATATTCCAGGTTCCATTAGCCATAGATTGCCTCAAAATATGGTGTAATCCATGCCAAATGCTTGTCGATTTGAGGAACAATCCTTCAAGCAGTCACTTAGCCGCGACTCGCATTAAATACCGGAGAGTTTGAAGTATACAAATCGTCCATAAAAGAGTCATTTCTTGCCAATAAGATCCTTCCCACGGCACTTGAAAACTGCTAATTTGTCCTTGATTTTGTGATCTGAGGCCATCTTTGGCAACGCTTTGGGAAGGAGAAATACTGAACAAAACCTCTCCGAAAACTCCACTCGAGCCGCCATCTTTTATTTTTTCTTATCCAGCAAAGCTTGTCGGTATATAAACTACAATGCGGGTCATAAGTGTTGGGACACTTAACGCGATGTTAGTGAAAATGTCTACCCTCCCCCCTCCCCCCTCAAGCAGTGTTGAGTTTTGACCATTACACACACGTTATACAAAGAATGTTTATGTATATTTTTCAACACTGTTTTGGGGGAGGGGGGGAGTCGAATATAAGCTACAAAATCAACAAAAGTACTAATAAATTATTATTTTGTTATTTCTCATACAGTTTTCACAAGTGTCCCAACTACTTATGACCTGCATTGTCTGAAATGAACTTAAAGAGAAATAATGCAAACAACATTGTATTATACAATGAAATAGTCCAAGATCTTTTACATTGGTAACTGAAAAATGTTTGTCATAGTCCAAACAGTTATATACTGGAAAAAAATTATTATCATACGGCTATTCGAAATACATAAAACGCTGAGTTCTGACTTATTATTTTTTTGGTCTGAAAAGCGCGTGAAAGTTTGAGGTATTCTTTACAACAGATATATTTTATTGTGTTTGTGAAGGCCTTACTTTTCAGTTTGCGCACTTTCTTGACATTTTTGTTTCTCCACAGGATAAAAAATTCACAGTTCCTATTATTCTCGTGTCCTCATTCTATTCACTATTTAGAAGGCGATAGAGCACTAAATAAACACAGTTTACCACTAAAACAATGATTGGTATGTCTGTGGTTCAACATAGAGTCTAGTCTTCAGTTCAGGGAAGTTTCACGAAACTGCAACTCTGCTATGGAAAGCGTAGGAATTCGACAACAGAGACAGGTTTATTTAATAACCTATAGTAGGGAAAATCTTACTTCTTTCCCAACTCGGGAAAGCTTTGCCACAGCAATAGTTACTGCGTTTGAAAGAACAACTGTGGCAAAAGTGTTACACTGGGTTGTTTCTGTTGAGCTTCACAATGATGATTCTGAGCGAGAACGCGGTAGTCATTACCACATGGCTGTAAAACTGTCCAGAAAATCGAGATGGTCGAGTGTTCGCTCTTTCCTAGACAAGGAATTTCATATTCAGGTGAACTTTAGCGATGTTCATAGCACCTATTATAGTGCGTACAGGTACACTGTTAAAGAAGACGCGGAACCGCTGTTGTCAGATAACCACCCAGACCTCAACGACAGTTGTGAACCCCGAACTGAAAAGGCCATAGCAGAAAGAAAGAGAAAGGGTAAACAAACAGAGAGTGGAGCAAGAAGCAAGAAGGCCGAACGGAAACGGATGTCTGTTTACGATATTACTCAACTTATTCAGACGCGCGGCATAACGTCACGATTACAATTGGTAGCTTTGGCTGTTCAGCAAAATCGCGCTGGAAAAACAAATCTCGCCGAATTCATTGCCAATAGAGGTCAAAGAGTTGTGGATGAGGCATTACAATTGGCTAAAGAATTTTCAGAGGCAGAAACCCAACTAGCAAGGAGCAAGAAAAGCCGTTTAGAGTTGCTCGATGAGGCTTACAATGGCGATTGTGCAAACGAATGCAATGAGCGATGGTTACAGTGCGCGAAAAGTTTAATCGAAAACAATGGCATTTCGCTGAATCACTTCTGTCAGTCTATTTACACAGCACTTCACCTAGGACGAGCAAAGTACCGAAACGTTTTCGTGCACGGTCCAGCCAATGCGGGGAAAACCTTCATTTTATCTCCGCTAAAATGTATTTACCGAGCTTTCTGTAACCCGGCAACGGGTACTTTCGCGTGGGTCGGAGCCGAACAGAGCGAGGTTATCATGTTGAACGACTTCCGCTGGAGCCCTTCTATCATTCCTTGGTCAGATTTGCTTCAGATTTTGGAAGGTGACATCGTTCACCTTCCAGCACCTAAAAACTTTTGCAGCAAAGACATCGAATTCGACAAAGACACGCCTTTCTTCGCGACCGCGGATGCTCCGCTAGTGTTAGTGAAAGGAGGGTCAATCGATCAGGCCAACACTCAGATGATGTCGGTCCGTTGGTGTTGGTGGCATTTCTGGAAACAAATACCACAAAAAGATCAAATTCGTCTAAATCCCTGCCCAAGATGTTTTGCCAAACTAATTCTGGAAAATAAATGAAAAGAAGGAAAGCCGAATGTCAACAATTCAAATGACACACACGCACAGAATAGCGTGAAATCACGCATTCACCGTGACATTCTTTGACAGTGCTCCCGACAGTGCTCCATTAAAAAATGTCATTTTTAAACTGTAGTAAAAGGTTTTTAGATCTCATTTATCATATACAAGTAAAGAGAATGTAATTATATTCTAATTTCTGTTCAAATATGTATAGAGCAAGGTGTTGAAGTTAGAAAATGAACAGTGCTCCATCAGATGTTTATTGTAGAGTTTATACAAATATGTTGTTTTATGTGACGTTTCAGTGGAGCACTGTTCGAAATCCCACTTGTAGATATAATTTTGTAAAGGAATGTAGTATTTTGTATAGTATATTGTTCATGTTTTTATCAGGTTTATATAAATTCTTTATTATTAATTGCCAACGACGAAGAAAAATACATTACAAGTGGAGAACTGTGCTGCGTAACGGGAGTAATGTTACTTGTTCAAAATATTAACTCACTGTAACGCAACACTTTTTGTGTACGTTTAATATGTTACAGTTTTAAAAGACCCTTAAGAATTCCCAGCATAAAGTAAAGCATAAATAAAAAAGTGGACCTGCCTTCACAGTTACAATTTCGTGATTAATATTTTGTTCTATTTCCCTTAGTGACAAGGATAGCTTCTATCCTTTTGTTCATACTGGAAATTGTTTTATCTATAGTGTCAATGGGAATACTATCAAACGCTCTCAAAACTCTAACTTGAAATTCCTCAAACGATTCCCTCGTGATGTTTCTAGATATTGCTTCGGATTCTAAATATCGCTTTACAAGATGAAAGTAGTTCTCAATTGGGTTGAGGTCTGCTGAACGAGGTGGAATTTCATGAAATTCCGCCTCAATATCTTTTAGTGCAGCCTTAGCTGACCTGCTCGTTTGAGACGGGTCGTTATCCATTATAAATACACGTCTTCCGTTTGTTTTCGGACCAGCTTGTGCGAAAGTAATGTTAAAATGTTCCCGTATAAAGTCTCCGAAAAGGTTCCGGTCATTTTTTCGTACGGTACTTTCAGAATTGCTCCCTTCCCATACGCTATGGCCACTAGAACGTGCAATCTTCTACCTCCGGCCAATTCCTTCGAACCTTTCGATGTAACTTGAAGACCTTCCTCTTTTTTTCGCCATACCCTTGATTTGTTGGATGCTGCGCCGCTCTTGGGGTTATACTTGTGAACGAAAGAAACCCCATCCAGATAAAAGGAAATTTCATTAGTCCAGAATTCTGGATTTCTGACAGCCTCCTTTTTCATTTTTCGGGCAAATTGTAATCGTACCTTTTTGTCCTTTTCACTAAGAATCCCCTTCCTCCTGGCAGAAAAATACGAGTAGCCCAGCTGATTAAGACAGCGTGAATATGTCCTTCTACTTGCTGATTGAAAACTAAGGCCACTCTCTTCTACCAGGCCCTTCACTGTCATGTGAACATTATTCTTTCTCAATCTCTTCATTGTTCGAATCAGTGTTCTCAAGTCGCGTTGACTTACGTGTCTTGGTCTCCCGGTTTTCTTACAGCTTCTACTCTCTGTAGCACTTCCAGGAAGTTCGTCACTACATATTCTTTGAACAGATGATTTCGAGATTCCACAATCATGTGCAATGCGTCTATACGATAATTTGTGGTATTTATTCAAATACCATGCTAAAGCTCTTTTGGATGCCGTTATTTGCTTGGTAAAAACCATCTTAATAGTTGTTTCTTTCCAAAAACTTTGCAATAACTGCCATTCGCAGAGTTTTGTGATTAACACAATTCGAATGAAAAAAGTTCACGTCACAGTACTAAACAGTTTTATAATGCCGTCCGCGCGCAAGTTCGTATACGGGCTAAACATTTCCTTTTATCGTGTAAAACATTTAATATTACGTTCGTGACTTCCATGTTATAGTAATGGTGGCAACTTATTATTGATTGACAACGCTGAGAGTAGTTTTCAGAAAGTAGTGGTTTTCAGACAATGCGGGTCATAAGTGTTGGGACACTTAACGCGATGTTAGTGAAAATGTCTACCCTCCCCCCTCCCCCCTCAAGCAGTGTTGAGTTTTGACCATTACACACACGTTGTATACAAAGAATGTTTATGTATATTTTTCAACACTGTTTTGGGGGAGGGGGGGAGTCGAATATAAGCTACAAAATCAACAAAAGTACTAATAAATTATTATTTTGTTATTTCTCATACAGTTTTCACAAGTGTCCCAACTACTTATGACCTGCATTGTAGTTCCAAGTTTCCTCGTTCTAAATAATATGCCTGGCAAAGAAATGTTTTTAGCCGCTACGACGAATCAAAACAATAATTTTATTCCTTTGGGCTTGTGATCAGTCGTTCAGCTTCATAAATCCCGAGAATTTTAGAAGACCTGTTTCCTTTTCTTTTTTTTTTCCATTAAAGAATAGATCTACCGAGCTCAAATTATGTAAAATTTCATCCGCAATACTTTTATGCTGTCATTTATGCTACCGCCGCCATATTGAAAAACGATAAACCGCTGACAGTTCATTACGGGCTCGAAATGTCCGTGATTTCTGGTGATGCCGTGTTTTATATTAGACCCTACCTGGGAATCCAGAAAAGAGGGATTTCGCTGTGTTTAGATATAATTTTTCAGTACACATGTTTATGTTCAGACCTCGTAGTATGGAATACATTTTACATTTCAGTCTATTTAACACAATGAAATGACGTATTTGATAACATCGACGTCCTAGTTCTGTGGTTGTACAAACATGTTGTAATATATATTTGTATTATTATTTTCAAGGAGGCCCTGCGTATGTTTCCATCTGTTCCCTTTTTTGCAAGAATGACTACTGAAGACTGCCAATTGGGTACGTGTGTGATTGTGCCGCGTTGGTTTTGTGTTACAGTATGTTGTGTCGTGTTGTGTGTGCAGTGCTGTCTTCTCGTGTCGTCTCGTATCTTTTCGCCGTAATCTTCTCGTGTCGTCTCGTATCTTCTCGTGTCTTCTCGTATCTTGTCATATCTTGTCGTATCATCTCGTGTCTTCTCATGCCTTCTCGTATCTTCTCGTATCTTCTCGTATCTCCTCGTGTCGTATTGTACTTCTCGCGTCTTCTCGTATCTTCTCGTATCTTCTCGTATCTTCTCGTATCTTCTCGTATCTTCTCGTGTCCTCTCGTATCTTCTCGTATCTTCTCCTGTCTTCTCGTATCTTGTCGTGTCATCTCGTGTCTTCTCATGCCTTCTCGTATCTTCTCGTATCTTCTCGTATCTCCTCGTGTCGTATTGTACTTCTCGCGTCTTCTCGTATCTTCTCGTATCTTCTCGTATCTTCTCGTGTCGTCTCGTATCTTCTCGTATCTTCTCGTGTCTTCTCGTATCTTGTCGTGTCATCTCGTGTCTTCTCATGCCTTCTCGTATCTTCTCGTATCTTCTCGTATCTTCTCGTATCTTCTCGTATCTTCTCGTATCTTCTCGTATCTTCTCGTATCTTCTCGTGTCGTCTCGTATCTTCTCGTATCTTCTCGTGTCTTCTCGTATCTTGTTGTGTCATCTCGTGTCTTCTCATGCCTTCTCGTATCTTCTCGTATCTTCTCCTGTCTTCTCGTATCTTGTCGTGTCATCTCGTGTCTTCTCATGCCTTCTCGTATCTTCTCGTATCTTCTCGTATCTTCTCGTATCTTCTCGTATCTTCTCGTATCTTCTCGTGTCGTCTCGTATCTTCTCGTATCTTCTCGTGTCTTCTCGTATCTTGTTGTGTCATCTCGTGTCTTCTCATGCCTTCTCGTATCTTCTCGTATCTTCCCTTTGTCTTCCCGTATCTTATCGTGTCATCTCGTGTCTTCGCGTACCTTCTCGTATCTTCTCATGCCTTCTCGTATCTTCTCTTCTCGTGTCGTCTCGTATCTTCTCATATCTTCTCGCGTCTTCTTGCGTCTTCTCGTGTCTTCTCATATCTTCTCGTGTCTTCTCATGCCTTCTCGTATCTTCTCAGTCGTATCTTCTCGTGTCGTCTCGTATCTTCTCGTATCTTATATATGTGGGAGGGAGGGGGGGGGGGGGGGGGGTGAGGTTGGGGAAGGGAGGGTAGCTGATTAGGAAGAACTTAAACTGTTGTAAATGTCTTTTTTTTTTCGAACGGTGGGGAGAGCCCCCACCCCCTAGCCCTGCCGTCCCTGAAGCTCTGATTAAGTAGAAGGGTCAAAAGGCGGCAGGCGAAATTTAGATATTTATCGTTGCTCGGACAACTTTATACATGTGTGGCATTGATTTGCAGATGGTTACCTAGCACCGAAAGGTACTGCTGTTACTGTTTCTCCCGTCATCCTTCACAGAAACCCAGACGTGTGGCCAGCACCGCTTGAGTTCAACCCTGATCGTTTTCTACCTGAGAACAGTCAAAGACGCCACCCATACGCGTATGTTTCCTTTCTCAGCAGGACCAAGGAACTGTATCGGTAGGTTTGTTTGTATTATTTTCGCTGACCGCGCTTTAAAGGAACTACGGACACGGATGGCACATCTTGAAAAAATAAGCCTGAATTTTTCAAGTTCGTTGTTTGCTATCCGTCTTAAATCTTCCCCAATATAAGCCATCCTTGTTCCTGTTTAGATTATTATTGCCTCTTTGGTGTTTTTTCTATCTTAGTAAACTATTATTTCGAGACAAAAAAATGGGTAAACTGCGTAGCGCAAATGTAGGTCGATCAAAAAAAACTAAGCAGTTGTTTTGTTGTGCGCCAAAAACGTTTAAAAAAACGTGGAAAAAAAAACATACGTTTCGAGGCTGCTGCCTCTTCTTCAGTGGCAAAAGTGGTTTATTTCAATTTGAAAGTGATTTTGTACATCCCAACAAAATCGTGACGTATTGAAATGTATTTGTTTGTTTGTTTGTTTGTGTACTTCTTTGTTTCTTTGTTAGTCTTGGTTTACTTGTTGGAGGCGCGGTGGCCTAATGGTTAGCGCGTTGGACTCCGGATCGAGCGGTCCGGGTTCGCGCACTGGCCGTGGTGGTTGTGTTGTGTTCTTGGGCAAGACTCTTTACTACAGTGCCTCTCTCCACCCAGTCTTGAGTAAATGGTACCAGCGAATTGTCAGGGCAACCTGACAAAAATGCTGGAGGGTAACCTGGCGTCGAACTACAATCGTGGTCAAAACTGTTGAGACACTTTACCAAATTTCGACCAATTTGAGTACTACAGCCTATTTGTTCAAACCCCCTCCCCCATTTCAATGTTGTCGCATTGTGAAAACGATGTTAAAACGAAGCAGGATGAATTGGCAGCCCCGTGAAACAACATTGAGCAGGGGGAGAGGGGGCGTTAGCTAAGTGACTTGTGAAAAGTGTGTGATACTGATTCATTTGTCTCAACCAGTTTTGACCACGATTGTAGCAACCCATCCAAAGCAGTAGCGATACTCCTAGTCGCTTCTAGCTATGGGAACCGGAGTTAAGCGACGGCCTGACAAGCCACTGGGCTTTAAACATTTTTTTTTGTATTGATTCAGTTTCTTCCTCTTTCTTCAGGTCAGCGATTTGCTATGTTCGAAGAGAAACTTGTCCTGGCTCACGTATTGCGCAATTTTAGCATCGAGTCCACTCAGACCATGGACGATGTTCGGGCATGCGCAGAAATAATCACAAGACCAAGAGACGGCATAACCATATCTTTAGTCAAACGACAATAGGATGAAGTAAGTCACAGAAGCACGGAGATAGCTAGAAATGCCAGAATAACAACACAGAACTATACCAAGAAAACGGCTCATCAATTATGTTAACTTTGTAGTACGATATAGTTTATAAAAAAAAACGAGCAACAGTGTTTTATCAGGTATCATAAACTTAAGGTCATTCCTTAGTATTGCACTGCGCATCCTTTCTGCGCATAATTTCGCGCGTAATTAGCGCGCGCACATTAAAAACATGGCGGCTTTTTCATTGTGGCTATGCTCGCCAGAGAGGTAAATTATTGTTTTCTCGTAAACGAGCGTGGTGACCTATCATTTTTTTTCGCATATTTAAGTCTAGTAATCATCTTCTTTCTATACAAGGAGTATAGACCAATTCTCAGTGCAGGAAAATTAATAATCACTGAAAACGTGAAAAAATACGTGTTTTTGGTTGATTTTGAAAATAATTATGAGGTATTTTTAGTCGATGATATCTCTTTCGCGGGGCTGGTGACCTATTCTTTTTGTTTTATATTTTGAAAGGATAACATCACAATGTTCAACTAGGGAAAGTTTCAGAAACTTCCCAGTGTAACTTCTATTTCGATGGAATAACCTTAACTTTAAATATATTCAATCTGTTCCTAATATTGACATTTTAGTTAGTTTTAGACAAGAACATTCAGCTATAAGTATGTAGGCTATAAGTAAGTCGTTTCTTTTGTATTTTCTTTATGAATTATTAATGTAGTTTTAAATAATGAGCAAAATCATATATGAACTGATATTTTATTCACTTTACACATAGTTAATAGAGGGGAATGGCTATGAAGCCCGACAAAGTTCTTTCTTATATGTTTTTGTTCGCTATTTTGGGGGTTGACCGTGCACAAAACCTGACAAAATACAATAGGTGGTTACGTATGTTCAAGCAACTAACCAATAGAAACGTTGCGATTACGTAATTCATGCATAGTGTATGAGCTCAAAACAAAAGATGTGCACGGTCATGGACCTTCCAACATAAATCTTGGCCTCTTTGTTTGCTCCGTTGAAGTTTGCCGGGCTTCGTAACCATTTCCCTCTATTAACTATGCTTTACACTACGTTTGTAGTTTCTGAATGATTATAGAGCGTTTTCACTCAGTCCTGTGGGAATTAAACGACAAGTTGGTGCCCCTAGCAAAATAAGTTAATGAAGACACACCAATATGGCGGCTATGACGTCAAGTGAAAACACTCTATGCGTAGAGAAATAGAAACAAATAATATTAAACAAAGTCACACCGTGGTGACCGCTCTCATGAGTTTCCCTGGACTTCGAATTCAAGGCCGCAGTGCTTCACTCCACCCAGGAGTATAAATGGGTACAGGCTAGGAAAACTTAAGATAAACCTGAAAAAATACTGGGGGTTAACCTGCCATGGACTAGCATCCCATCCATCCTATATACCTTATTCATAAATGGCGGCCGATTAATTATTATTTTATATTCATGCTAATCAGCCCCCTAGCCTCGTTAGTATGTGCAAAATTCAAAATAATTTTTACTCTAAAATGAGGCTAGAGAGGCTGATTAACATGAATATAAAAGAATAATTAATCCACCGCCATTTATGAATAAGGTCTATACAGAAACCGGTGTTAAGCGCACTAATGAGCCAATTGGCTCCTCTAAATCATTGAATTGTTACAACCTTTAACCTAAACTACATGCCATTAGGAATGAATAGAGATTAAGTAATCGGTATAAGGATAATAAACATATAAGCGATGTTGGCAAGGAGTGAATAAAAGTGTAAATGTCAAAGTAACATTTTGTTGCATGCATGGGGGGGGGGGGGGGGGGGGGGGGGGTGAGTTGTGGGGTTGTATCAACATGAATAACGACAGCTACCGACGATAAGTTTTAATCCCGAAATGCACCATACTGCAAACATCGATAATACATATGTTAACTTTAACTCGCCGAAATGCCTCAGTATATCTATTTTTATTATATGACGCTCTTTGGGCTCGCTAAGAGAACGTCTGCGCAGGAGACCCATAGGGGCCTGAGTATCAGGCCTTCTTTCAGGGAGGGGAGAGTAAAGAAGGAGCCTAAGTTATACATGCTTGCCGCAAAGCATCTTGGCTCGTAACGCCGATGAGAGATCGCGTGACGAGCTCTAAGTTATAAAACCCTCAAACCGGTTAGGTGGATCAACGGAGAGGATATTATTTTTTTTTTAAATCCTAACAAGGGTACTTAACAAATAAAGAAGCCAAAACCATGTATTATACTGTCATAAAACACGACAGAAATTTGAGAACACTTGAGAAATTTAGAAAACACGAGCCACAGGCGAGTGTTTTCTATATTTCTCAAGTGTTCTCAAATTCCCGGAGTGTTTTTATGACAGTATAATACATGGTTTTGGCTTCTTTATGTGCTTTAAAATATAGATTTACGCGCGCGAAACGATAAAAACACACTTTTCTGTGTTATATACTGTGATAAAACATGGTTTTTAACCAATCCGGAGCGCGCGCAGTTTTCAGTCTATATTTTAACATATTTTAAAGACGACAAAAACACGTCAGGATACAACTTATTGAAATTAAATCGAAATGGCCATGGCATTGAATTGAATTGAACGCGAAACGCGTCATTGCGGCAATTTAATAATTGTATTCTCATTGTAATAGGAGTGTTCACTGTTTATCAACATTACGTCAAATTTGTTTTGTTATTTCAAATATGCCAACCATTAAACAAAAGAACTATTTGTTTCAACAGCCAATAGTTTTCTGGTTGGCACATTAATAACAATAGGTGACGTAACGAGAAACATCGCTTTTGCATTGGACCGAAGGATGCCACAACAACATTTTTCGCTGAGAGCCTAAATTAATTGAGTGGACCAGTCAGTCAAAGTTGCTATGGATAAACAAGAAAAGCCTGGTAAGCACTTCGAATGTAGGTTTTATAAAGGGCTGCATGCTGCTGGCGACAGTGTTGACCCATGCTTGCCTGCATCTATCGAGCAAGAGAGAGCGCAAGAAAAGGGGGGGGGGGCTTTATATTTTAAATATTGTATTCCTGAAAGCGGGTTTTGTTAGAAAGGGGGAACTAGGGGAGGGGGAGGGGGGCATAATAGAAAGA
The DNA here is from genome assembly GCA_029204205.1 of Desmophyllum pertusum. Lineage (NCBI taxonomy): Eukaryota > Metazoa > Cnidaria > Anthozoa > Scleractinia > Caryophylliidae > Desmophyllum > Desmophyllum pertusum. The sequence continues at coordinate 478,601 of MU825911.1, forward strand.
AAGACATGCACGTTTCAATAACCACATGTTCGAAAGCTTTTGCCTTTTATCGGTTTACAAATCAATGCGTTTTATTTATAAAATGAAAACGTTGCACTGATGGAAATAGAACGAATGTCCGAATGTCTGCTGCTAACGGCGGTTACGTTACGTCGCGTTTCGTGCATGTCGACAAGTCACTGGAGCATATAACTACACATATAGAGCATAATCCCTAATGCAAATGTCCATGCCTACAAACCGTGACCTTGACTGGCCTCTCCACATCCTCGGGACCACTATAGAAGGCACGCTTATGGAAGGTTAAAATGTAGTGGTAATGTACATGTTTGACCGGGGTCACGGCTGGGTGTCTACTTCGAAGAGGTGCCCGTCTATAAAGCAATAAAGGGAAGTCACTATTTATTGTTTTTGCAGACACACACAGTACGATCTACAAAGAGCCCGCAGTCCGTGTGCCCAGTGTTCAACGATTGACTCAAATAGCGCAGAGTCTGGGTCTAGATCTGGGTGAAAGGGAAAAGCAGGAATACCGTGGTAACCAAAACTGTCTTTTTGTTGCAACTCGCAGTTAATTTGCTTGTTAACCAATGGTCGAAATATCAGAAAACAAACAGAACCACCTTGTACAGTATAATAAGCAGTATCACATGTGAAAGTACTGCTCAATAGCTTTCATTTGAATGTCACTCCCTACAAAGTTGGAACCAGTTAGAACCAGCCTTGAACAGTACCACATCAGAAGTATTGGTCAATCATAGCTTTGATTCGAATGGTCACACACAAGGCGGCTGGGCTCATGCTATACATGTTTTGTCCAAACTGTGAAGATATCTACGATAGTTACACATGTTTTTACAATTCAGTACTAATTCTAAAATGCTGCTCACTAGTTAATTTGCCTTTGAATTACACGCGAACTCTGCTCTGCCGTCAATCATCTTAGCGGGTGTCGCAGGAAACAGAAGCTAACTTCAACGAGTTCAAAACGTCACGCCTGTGTTGGGATTGCTAGGTTTGGACAAGAGAATTATGCTCTTGGTTTGGATCAATTATTTTAGCGTCCGTGTGATTTCGTCATAAGTAAAAAAAAAAATCGTTAGTTGGGTTTTGAACTTCAGAGCTCGCGTGCTATTGAAATGCAAATACAACAATGAAAGGCTAACTGTACGGTTGGGATAAATGTGAATATATTTTCAATATTTCGTCAGGCACGTGCCTGACGAATATTGGAAAATGTATTCACATTTGTTGTATTTTCATTTTTACATTTGCTGATTAGGCCACCAGGATCCGGTACCTTTGTATTGTCCGTTGGCCGCCTTTTCAGATTTTTACAAAGTTTTTATTGAAAACAGTATTTAAGAAACATAAAGAAAACATAGCCCTGCGCGCAGACGTCTCCTATTTTGAAATAGTAAACATATTTACTCAGGCTAAGAAAACACTACTAATATACGTGTATCTCTCTACACAAAGACGCCATTGCTACCACCTTGGCTGATACGTATCAAGGCTGTACGAGTGTACCAGATCCGAAGCTGCCTGTAAAGTACCCCAGGACGCCTGGTTACAGGCCTTCAGCGGAGGAAAATCCTACAACGCATGGTATGGTTAGTTTATATATATTACTACCGGTACACACAATCAGGGAAATATTGGTGGGGGATGAGCGGGAAACTGGAGTAAAGGGGTAGTCTACGGGAGGTGGGAAATGAGAAGAGGCGGATAGTGGAATTATCAACGTGGCGGGAACTGGAGATATCGGCACAACATACACGCCTATTCCACAATGGCTACCAATTTATAATTATTTTATATGCATTTAAATTTGCTTCCCTTTTCTAACCTCGTTCTAGAGTAAAACTTATTTTGAATTATCAACTTAAAAACGAGGCTAGGGAGGCAAATTTAAATACATACAAATAATTTTAAATCTACAGCTTTTTTGGAATAGGGTGTATTGCGTAATATATATTTAGCAATAGAAAAAATGCACAAAGAGGCAGAGCCGCTAGGACAAGAACCGGAAGTAAAATTTACGGAAGCGGGAAGTTCAGACCCTTTACACCCCTCCCCTCCCCCTCCCCTTCTATTCCTCCCACTCTAAGAATAGTGATTTTTTTATATTTTATAACAAAAAAACTCTTAGGTACTGGCGCTGCCGATATTAAAGGTGAAACACACGGAACTCGAAGGCAAAACGCTCGCTATCAAAGATAAACGCCTGTGTGGCTGAGTCCCCATGATGACTGGTCCTCCGGTTCTCGAAGGATTGTCCCCGGATGTTGATGCTACTGCAGTGTCCCGGATATTGGAAGCCGGGGGTCGTATACTGGGCAAAGCAGTGTGCGAAAATTTGTGCATGGATGGAGCAAGTTTCACATCAGCTTACTGGTCCTGTACTCAACCCTCGTGATGAAACACGAATGGCTGGTGGCTCTTCGTCAGGCTCTGCAGCTCTGGTATAAGTATAGAAATCACATGGACGCGAGTGCGATTGGTGATTTTTGGCGAGAGCTAGTCAGACTTGTACCAGTCGCTATTTATTGGTTTTGGGGTGAGAGAAGATTGGGATGATGGGAAGGAACTGCCTCCTCGTGAATCCCTGCGTGCCTCATTTTATTCTCGTATCCAATCTTCTCTCGCCCCAAAATCACATAAATAGCGACTGGGTACGAGTCTAAGAGCTAGCGACGAGCTAGGAAATTTTTTTCAGAAAAAAAAAACTATTGTCCCCATACTGGCATCCTAACAAACTCCGTTCGTGTTAATTGGAGTTATTGAAGTTGCCTTGTAACACCAAGTTTATTGTGACATTTTTTGAGGCCAAAATAAACATGTTGTTTTTTATCGATATCAAGTTAAAAGTGTATTGTGAAAAAAAGTTAAGTGTAGCCAGCGCACGTATAACCGTACAATTACTAACCTTGTCCCCAGCGTCTTTCCTGTAAGTACTCGTAAAGACAATGGGAATGAGGCAATGTAATGACAAAGTATAGAACAATCAGTAGTTTGCTATTTCTTTGTTTTACATTAGGTCGCAGGAGGTCACGTGGACATGGCGTTAGGTGGTGAGCAAGGCTGCTCCATCAGAGCACCAGCCGCATACTGTGGCATTGTGGGATTGAAACCCACCATACGGCTTAGTTCCATATACGGGAATATGCCAATGGAATTGACCATAGATCACGTGGGACCTATGGCTAGGACTGTGTACGAGGCAGCATTATTGTTGGAAGTATGTGGTGGGGTCCCAAGGCTATCAAACGTAATTCTGGTTTCAGGGGTGCCCCGTACCATCTTGTGTCGATAACATAACTATGCATTCTAGATGATGATGGTGGTCATGACAATGACGATGACGACGACTACGTCTACGACAACGACGACGATCACGAAGGCGACTATGACGACGACGATGACGATGACTACGAAGACAACGACGACAACGAAGATGATGACGACGATGCCACTTCTTATATTTAGTCCAGGCGCACTATATATAAATGTCATTAAATATATATTAAAAAATAATAATTACTACTGAAAGACAATCACATCTTTCGAACTTAATGAAATGTATTTGTTTTTAATTCAGGTCATAGCTGGTTCGATGATGGACTGGACCCAAGACAGCGCACGTGACTTGCAGCCTCCTGCATCATACACTGAACAGGTATAAACGTACTGGTATAATGACATTTTGCAGTGATCGATGTGATCATGAAGTGGTCAGGTGATCACGTGATATCATCACGCGACACTTTCACGTCATCCACATATTTTAAACTTAGTCCTGAGATCAACGATTTGTTGTCTTAGTTTGATCAATCGCGATCAAAGCACCGGATGTTACCAAAAATTTCGGCCAGCATCCCAAGTTAGTCAATACCAGAATGATTCGAATAAGCGCTCGGAATGCTAAATAAGTTCGGTAGCTCAAAGTGATTTTGATTTTTTGTTCTGCCTTTAGTTTACACTCTGACGTACCTAAACTAAACTGCGCAGTGGCTTTCATCTGCTCTATTGGTTGAATGAGTTGTTTTCTTAACGCAGTTTGTACTCTGAGCGCTATCGCTAATATTGGAATAGGGTCGCATTTATAAAAGGTGCTTATTGAACAATAGGCCGAGCCGCAAAAGGAAAAACGGTTTTATTTGGGGGAGGGGCTTATTTTGGGAAAGGGATTGGGGGGGGGGGGGGGGACAAATATAATCGTTACCGCAATCACCTGAAACATGTGTGAATGGTTTTATTCTAGTTGACGGAAATATATCTGGAATGAAGATTGGTCTGGTCGAGGAAGGTTTTGGCAGCCCGGTGCGGAACCTGACGTCGAAGAGCTCGTTAGACAAGCTGCTGATTGCATACAATCACACTTAGGTGTCAAAGTCGAGGATGTTTCCATACCCATGCATTTAGATGGTAGATGGATACACCTGAGGAATGAAGTTACGCAATTGAACTGAAGATAAACGGAAAAACAAAATAAAGAGCACAAACGATTCGGGTCTAACCCTTCTTCGGTGTAACATGAAGTCTGTTACATGAAGACGGAATTTGAATTCGCAACCGCGCAAGGGGAATAGAAGCGCTGATGTTGGTTTTTGGGTGGGTGGGTACGTGGTTTGGCTGTTTGGTTGGTTGGTTAGTTTGGTTGGTTGGTTTTCAACAAATGCTGCCCTACTGTTTAATGAGCTCATATTTACACGAACTTTGCTATCTTGTTTTAGGGCCAAAGATACATTTCGGGCATTTCCATTGAAGGATGCCACTCGAATGATGTTCGAAGGAGGAGGTGAAGTCATTGAACAAAGCTCTTACTAGCTTTTCAGAAAGAAATAAACGACGACGACGACGATGCAAAGAAACTGAACGTTCTGTAATCGTCAACTATACCGGTTTGTTGGCTATACTGACATTAAGGTCTACCGTGGCCTACATTTTAGGCTATTCGCCAAATAGAGCATGATATGAACCACGTGACCACGTGACCACGTGACCACGTGACCACGTGACCACGTGACCACGTGACCACTGACCACGTGACCACGTGACCACGTGACCACGTGACCACGTGACCACGCTAATGGTAGGCGCGTGGCCTAATGTCAGTATCGCACGAGAGATCTGAGCTTATCACAGGCCGAGGTCATTGCAGGGTTGCGAACACTTCATTCTAACAGTGCTTTTTCTCTACCCAGGTGGAAACTGCTACGACGAACTGTCAGGGCAACCTGATGAAAGGTTCTTTTTAAACTGTTAATGGGTAGTCTGCGATGCATGGACTAGCATCACATCCAGGAGCTGGGCAGTAGTAATACCCCTAGTGCACTGTCGCTCCACGCTTTGGTAACGCGGGATACGCTCCTATGGTGTTGGGACTTTGGTCCAACTGCTGACTTAAAAAAATAATATTTCTTGATAATACTTGCAGGTTTTGGAACTTCTGCCAAGATGTATTATGACACTGTCTTGCAGCAAGCGTTTTCACGAGGTCTCAGGACACACGTGAATGATTTGCCAGTCACGTGCAAACAGACCTTCTTACTTGGTCGCTATCTTTTTATCAGAATACAACGGATATTTCTACAGTAAAATCACAGAATTTGGCCAGGGAGCTATGCAAGGCATACGACAGGGCTTTGCCAGGATTACGACGTCTTGTTAATGTAAACAGTTCCAAGAAAAGCGCAGTCGCTTCCTCCGGCTAATCTTTCAATGAAAGGTAAGGAAACATACGGCCCTTCTTTTAAGTTTTCTTACTTACTCACTTTGGCCCATTGCTCCTCCGGAGCCTAGAAAACGACAGCTCTCTATTTTCCCCTATCCTGGGCTGTTCTCTCCAGTTGTTTCAGGTGTGTCCAGTCTTCTTCATGTCCTTTTAAAGCTCACGCCGCCAGGTGTTCCGTGCATGGTCTCCCTCTCTTCCTCTGATCTTTGGGGTTCCAGTTCAGGACTAGACTGCGAGCAGTCTCTTTCTTTTCCTAAACGTTTTTAGGGCTACGTGCGCGATCGAGCGGCGAGCGGCGCCGCGAGTTGCGAGAATCGCGGGCGCTCCCCAATCTCTCCTCGTTTGTTTCACCTAATTTGCATAATTATAACATTTCCGCTCGCGCCAAAGATCTGAGGAGAAAAGACCGACTGCTCGCAGTCTAGTCCAGGACTTGTCGGGTATTGCTACAAGATGGTTTCCGTAGTGGTGTGGCCGAGCCATCCCCATCTCCTTTGTCGAATTTTCTCTTCCACTGGAGCTTGCTGTGTTCTCATGATCACCCATAGGTCCGCATTGCTGATAGTCTCTGGACAGTGGATTTTTCATATAGCGAAAGCACACCATCGGTACCAACATCAACTGTCCGTCTTATGGTCTCTTATGGAGTTGTCCGCTTTATAAGGGGTTGAGGTAACCTGACACCAGCAATTCTGAGACAGCAAATATAAGGGTTTTCCTTTTCAAGTAAGCGCTTATCCGTAAACTGTTTCGAAGGGTAATTTTCCACTGGCTGAGTGAAACGAAAAAAAGTGGAAAATGTTTTTCTCACACACCGCTGGGGCCTGGGTATAGGTCATGTGACTCGTGAGGCGGGCAGTTGTTTTTGTTGCGTCCGCCATTACTGACCTTCCCACCCACCCACCCAAAGAATTTCAGTAGTATTTTGTTGTATTTTTTAATTTCGGCGTTATACAATGTAACTGATGTACAAAGCTTGTAATTTTGGAAGCTTCCAGTTTTAGCGTGATATGTGTATAGTTTTTGATTTTACAATAAAGGTCAGGCTTGCGGCGGTCGGCTTGACATGGCTACCAGTGGTGTGTGAGAAGTGACCGTTATCCGTTTAGAAATGTGTCAAAGTTCAGTCATAGTAAAATGACTTGGAGAACTGTAGTCTGCGGTCGTTCTAGAGAGATGTCCAACATAGCTGAGACAGGTGTCCATTACGATAGAGTGACATTATGTTTTTTTTTCTTGCAGAATATATGGAAAAAGCATGGAACAACAGTGTAAACACATCATCCACGACGGTCACAGGTTACCCAGCCCTGTCAATCAATGTGGGTTTCAGCAATTGGCTTACCAGTAGGAATGATGATGTTATCGGGAAGAAAATTTTCCACGAGGGCTTACTCCTGCTCACTGTCTATGCAGCTTCGCTTATGAAAAAGTCCGAGATGCGTGCTCATTTATCAATGGAGTGGGTTTAGGGAAACTATTAGTTCTGTCGTTACGCATCAACCCATACATTGGAATTCCCCGGGTTCACTACGGACACCAAAGGGACACGCTAAAGTAGTCCGTTTATTGTCCGGGTAGTCACGGAATTAAGTGGAGGCTCTTGGAATAGGCACGACACGGACACGCAACGATCGTCCAAAGTCGCAAACGATCGCACACGATCCGCAACGATCGCAAGAGTGGTTTCCATACGATCAACCCCGATCGTTGCAACTTGCGATCGTTGCAACTGCGCCCTTTTCAATTTATTAACAATACGGGGAGGGGGGGGG
>MU825911.1:486612-561918 GCA_029204205.1 Desmophyllum pertusum
AGTAGTCCGAAATTTTGGACATAAACCCATCTATAATAAACTTATAATGAAATTCCCACCGTGGAAAGAAACGGAAAAGGAAAACAGGAGGTTTTTAAGCAGAAGGGAGGATCAGAAACCAGGGTTGTTATCTTGTTCGATACTTTTACTTTAATATAAAAAGGGTTTACTTTCTTTATTACTTCTTGGACCCGTACTAACGAGAAGTTATATTGAGACGTTTGTAAGGTTTCGGTACGATGGGTTTTTATCTCCTAGTGACAGGGTTTGCGATTATGGATGGGAGAAAAAAGGAAGGGTTTAAAGCGAGCCCGAGGTCTAATAAGGTTCACTAGCGTTTTACTTTAAGGTTCTTTTTATCAAACAAGGCGTGAGGAACGGGTTTAAGGTGGTTTTTTTTTTAAGTTTTTTATGTGTCCACAGCAACAACTTCGAATCAAGGATTATCTGGGACAATTTTTTGCGTGCGTTTAAGCAGTTTTTTTTTTTTTTCCTTTTTTTTTTTTTTTTTTTTTTTCGTTTTTCTTTTTTTCTTTTGGTTGGAGAAGGAAAGGAGAATATAAAGGAGAAGGAAACAACAGGAGGTTTTAAGGTTTTTTTACTTCATTGCGGACGGTTTTAAAGAAAACAGGGAGGTTTAAGAGGGGATATACGGGAGTTTGCGTGGTTTAAAAAGTTTTTTTAGGTTTTCTGTTTTTTTAAGGGTTGGGATTTTGTGAACGGTTTTTTTCTCGAACGGCCCGCCCCACGGGGGACATGCGCTGTGAAGTGGAATATGGGAACAAGCCAATTTTTTGTTAAGGTTTTTTTTACTTTTTAAGCGGTGGTTTTTGTTTTTTTTTAGAGGAGTGGTTTTTTAGGCTTGTTAGTCAAGCCGAAACGAAGGAGAAAAGATAGAATAAAAAAAAAGCAGGAGGAAACTAGGAGCAAGGTTGATCATAAGGACGAAACACGAACAAAAGGAGGTTTAGATGGGGTTTTAAGGTTTTTTTTTTTTTTTTCCTTCAATTTTTTTTTTTCTCTTTTTTTTTTTATATCTGTTTCTTGAGTTTTATTTTTTTTTTAGGGTTTTTTGTTTTTTTAAAGTTGGGTTTTTTTAGTTTATGGGGCCGAGTTTTGGTTTGGTTTATTTTTTTTTTTAAGGTTTCATTTTTTTTTCTTAACACTAAAAATTCGTTTTGACTTATCTATTTCAGGTAAGGAGTGCAAACAGCAATAGCAAAAAGTGAAGAATCACGAATAGACAGATGAGAAAAAAGAATACGAGAAAAAGAAAAAAAGAAGGAAAACAGAGAGGAGAAACAGGAGGTATTTTTGTGGTTTATTTTCGTTCTAAGTTTAAGCGTATTTAGAACGGCTTTTATTATTCAGTTTTTTTTTTTTTTCAAAAGGTTTTTTTCAAAACAAGGAAATATAGGAACCAATGTGGGGGTGTGTTTTAGGGTTCTAGGGGTTTTCGATGGGTTGTTGTGTTTTAGGGTCGGTAATTACTCAGATACCACCAAAGGTGTAATAACGGTTGATGGTAGGGTTTGTTGGTGGTTGGTTTTGGTTGTTAGGGGTTCCCAGTTTTGTTTATTTTCATTTGTTTGTTTAGGGGTCGGTGTATTAGGTGTTTTTTTCTTCAGTAGGGATATTTTGTGTTTTATTTGGTTATGGTGTTGAGTAAAATGGGTGTTGATGTATAAAAGTTTGGTATTTTAACTAGTGAGTTGTTTAGTCATTTGGGTAAAACTGTGTAAGGGTAAGTTTGGTTTTTAACGTTTTGGGTAATTTAATTAGGTATTTGGTGAAGTGTTAGTGGTATATTTTGTTTATAGTTTTGGTTTTTTATTAAAAATAAACTCACAAACAAAGATGTTAACAGTTTAGTTAAAGCTCTCATAATCAGAAAAGTTCATACCAACAAGCAGAAACGGAGTTTAGTAACGCAGAAGTAGTTTCGCTCGCATCAAGACAGTACCGACGGATCAGCTTCCCCAGGTGAGTTGAGACACTAACTAAAAGTATGAGTTTTAGTTTAGTTAAGTTTATATCTTTTTGACTTGCACAGAAAAAATGACCAACCTTTAAGCTGAAAGTATCCTAACTCTTCCCTCCTTTTATTCCGGCTACTACACCCACCAGTGTCTTACTTACCTGGCAACTTTACCCGCTCCCAGCGGAGCACGTACCACGTAGACCATCACACGCGAACTATCTTTCACGTCACAGTCACGTTTTAGCTTTAGCGTTTACGAGCGCTAGCAAGACTTAACGACGCACGACAAATCTACTGACTATATACTGTATATCTAGTAGATAAAAAAACTATGCATCAGAGCAAACATCATGACCCCCAAGAGCATTACAGCACTCACCCTTCAAGTTGAAAACAAAAACTAGGTCACTACGCAGAGACATCTCTCGATTGCACTTGATCCCTCAGTATTCTTTCGTAACTTTCCCTAGCCTGCTGATCAGTCCAGTGAAGGTTTATTGTGAATCAGACAATGTTACTGGCATTTTACTTTGTGGGGGGGGGGGGCAATGCTTATTTAAATCAGGGCAGAGGTAAGGATTTACGTTCTGTCGCTTACGAAGACAACTCAGACCACGTGAAACCGAAGCGAGAACCATTGAGGGATGGGAAATGGGGGAGGGGCGCACTATGTAAAGATTATTGATGTTGGTAATCGGGTTCACCATGAATTGCCTTGCTATTTTTACTTTGTAACTGAGTAATTATAACACCATTACCGTTCAAGCAAGTGTCTTTATCTATATATTCTCAGCACTCAGTTTCAGGCTGGAAAGGAAAACATAACTATCGTCAGCCCAGGACTGTTTGCTTGTAAAGAAGTTTCCTTCCAATATCCTTTCAACCGCGGGCAGGACGTCAAAGTTCTCGCCTCAATTGGTCATGCTGTGAAGAGTCAAGCTACTCGTAATGGCGCTGCAATTTGGGTTGAGGATGTGACAGCAAATGGATTCACAGTCTGCGTGTTGGAGTTTGGAGACGGTTCCAACGATACGGCGGAAGTGAACTGGATTGCTGTGCAATCTGCTCCATCTGGATCCCAGCTAGGAGCTACTTCCTTAAACTCTTGGACAACTGAGAACAGAATGTAAGAAGGATCGACTTTCAGCAGGTAAGAATGATTTTTAAAGTGTGTACGTGTATTTATATATGGCTGACCAAAGTTGTTACATGTTGTTGTTCGTATTTTGGCCTTGGCACAAAATATGGGGCGATATTTAAACGACGTTTAGACATCGCTTAAGAAAGTCTTGGTCTAAACCGGGCTTTAAACCGGGGAACCGGTTGATTTAAACGTCCTTTATTTTAAACCTCGCCTAAGCGGGGTCTAAACACAGACTAGCAAAACAATAGCAACTTAGACCTGGTCATGAGTAGGTTTAGACGTAGTCTAACGTTTTTATTAGTGAAGGTTTGTGTCATGGATGGAAGTTCGAAGTATAGAACTTTACGTATAACATGAATAGGATAACAAGCTGAGTCTGAATAATCAGACAGTTGAGGGATAGTATAAATCCTCTAGAAGAATGCGAAGATGACAATTTCCCTTACACTGCAAAACAGTCTAATTTTCGTCGACGGTTTAGGCTAAAAAAAGAAGCTAGTTTATTAGAGTGGATGTTTTCTCATACTTAAATTTTAGTGTTCAAAAAAGAAAGTTTACTTCAATAGCATTTCCTTAGCTTATTGTTCCATAAAATGAAAACTTTTCAATTAGTATCTTCAAAATTATTTCGCAAGTCATTAATAAAAATAATCTAATAGTTCCCTGTAGAAAGCCAGTCATTTTTGGCTAACATTAGTTACGTTAGCGCGGTTTAAGAAGAAACAATAGTTAGACTTTGTTAGACCACGTTCATACGTGGTCTCTGTGAAATGCGGCTAATCCGCATTCTAATAACGCAATTTTAGACTCAGCCTAGCCGTGGTCTATGGAAGCCTTGTCTAAACCTCGATTTAGACTTAAACCAGGTCTAACTTAGATTTCGTTTAAATGTGCGTTAAGCAAATAACCAATAGAAACATTTCAGTTACGTAATTCAACCAGTGTGTGAGCGCAAAAGAAAATATTGTGCATGGTTGTGGACCTTTCAACATAAATATTGGCATCTTTGTTCGTTCTTTTGAAGTTCGCTGGGGTGCGACTCCCAATTTCTCTATATTAACTATGGGTTGACTTAAAAGTATCGTTAACAATAGATGGCATCTGTTAGTTATCAAAAGTAACAATAGACCTAACCCAGCATTTAGACGAAAGACGTAAAGATTAAACAAGACACATCGAATTGAATAAACTGGCGATCAATCATTCTGTCATCGGTCATAATTAAACACCCTAATCTGTCTGCATGCCCTTTGTAACTGACGATGTTTGGAGACGTAATGGGCCGGATTGGTTATCATTCTACTAAAACAATCCTGACATGTCCGCTCTTCTTCTCGAAATGTGCAGTTAGCAAACACCCTTGTAGATAGACACAAAATATCACAGGCAACTGCCATCAGCTAAGTGAACTGCAGTTTGCTTGTTTTACGGTCGTCTATAAATATCGCCTAAAGCTTGACATGATAAAAACAATCGAAAATCCTCACCTGCCCGAATGTAGGTCTAGCGGAACTACTTAGAAACACAAAATACTAAGGTAAATCACATTTTTTTGATGGGGCTTCGACGATGGTTTGACCGCTCTTGGATCAGTCTTTCATATTTTAGCAAGTACTGAAATAATTTGAATGGCTGCTTGCGCAATTTGACCGAAATATAATATTTTAAAAATGTTTTGTTTATTTTCCTGCTTATTTTATCAATTTCGGAAATATGTTTTCCTCTCAATTGAAGCGTTTTTGTCTTCCCGAAGTTTAGTAAAATAAGCAGGGAAAAACTAAAATATTCTGTTTTCGGTCAAAATATGCAAGTAACCATTCAGAATTATCAAGGCAATACGTTTTCTTTTCGACAGGTATTTAAAATTGTCATTCATTCATTCAATCAATCAATCATTCATTCATTCATTTTTTCTTTGGTTATTATTATTATTTCAGCGTTTGCTCCACTCTTCCAACTATATTTGTGACTGCTAGTCACCAGCTTCCCAAGAGACCTCAGGATGCCATGGCCGTGTGGGTAGAGGACTTACGCGAGGATAATTTTAAAATTTGTCTTCGAGAAGCCTAAGATTTTCGATGGACCACACAGAAACATAAAGATAGTAAGTGATTTTGGATTTTATTTTACCAGAGCCATACATACTTCCCTAAACCATATTACTCGATTTCTCAGCCACTCGTCATTTATGAGGTCAAATCACGCCAAAATGACGTCATACATTGCAAAAACATTTCGACATCTTGGATCTTTTTTCAAAAAATGTCAGAAAATCTACTCTGCAGAAAATGAAAATCTCAATGTCTTGTCAAAAAGTGGTTGTCATTAAAACGTCACGTAACCAAACAATTGGCATACCAAAAATTTCGCCGTTAACTTTAAGGAAAGGTCACGACGTATGGCCATTATCAGCGAGCGCACTTTGTGCCCTACAGGAAGAATAGGGTTAATATGTATTTTAATTCCTACAGCATATCTGCATGTTGCCATTGCTACTTAAATAATCGTCGTATCTTCCTAATGACGTGATTAAATATATTTGATCGAGGACGAACACTATTTTATCGTCGATGATTTTTTTCCCCAGAACTGGATGGCATTTACAAATCTGAGGGTTGACAACTTCACCATAACCGACAGTCTCTCTCGTTTACCAACATAAACTCAGCCATACTTATCAAGATAACTACGCTTTCTGTCAGGTAAGTGTAAAATAGGCCATCATCATATTAGGGTTTCAAAGGTCAATATGTCCTGACAGCAACAGTAGCTGTGGCATATCGTGTTTGATAGATAGCTTTAGGCTTTCTGATTTATCTCCTTATCTGAGATATCACAAACTAAAGTATATGTAAGCGTTGAGAGAGGTTTGAATGTACACATTTTGGTAATACCCAAATTGAAAATTGGATAAAAGTATGACCAGTTTACAATTCAGTGTGTTGTATACTTGATGACCTTCCCTACTTCTGGGGGCGCATGACGTGATGTTTTTTGTCGCAAAGGCATACATTCGAATTAAATAAGCTGTTTCTTTGAGAGCATTCACAGACACGACATAATACTTCAGCAGATCTGTTTTTTCCGAAAAAAAACTCCCTCCCTCAGACATCGATGTGGTGACGCGCCAAAGCACAGTGATAACAATAACCAATTCGAATCTATCTGGGTCACGATGTATCTGCTAGTTACCGGCTTGGGTCGAGTAGGTAAAGGTAAGCGAACATTTTCTCGTTGTTATTTCTTGACGTTTTTTTTTTTTTCTATCTTATAAGATTTTAGGTTATAAGCGCAATTATTTTTGGCATTTTCAGAGTTTGTTTTGTGTTTCACATCTTGAAGAAAATGAAATTAAATTAGCCGTACGCGCGCCTGCTAGGCCTGTTCCAGGCGTTCGGATTATATCTAGCTTAACATTACTCAGCCCGTTCTTCGTATAGCCTTCGCGTCGTTTATTATTCACAGTCGACTCCCGCCACTACTCCTGGGAATCAGGCTGAGGCATATATCATTTGAACAAGGGTATATGTTATTCAAATTACATGTGTATCTTCTTTTTAACTAGGAAAAAAACATATCCCCATAAATTGTATTCGTTATAAAAGTTTATAACAAAATGATAGCCATCAAGGATAATATATCGGGGGGGGGTAAGGTTTTCTCTATATTTCTATATTGTGTCTAGGCAAACATCCAGCAAAGTATGCAAAGGTGTGTGTAAGAAGCTACAACAGTAACGCCAACAATAAGGATATCATTACAGTCGATTACATCGTTATTGGAAGGTATGTCTAAACTTATATTGTTTTTCCAAATTCCAGAAACAAATAATGTAATTCAATTGCAATTGTTAAACTGAGGAATCCTCTATTACTGTTGGAACAAGTTACCATTACATTGATGGAGCTAACAATCTAAACATTTCAGTGCATGTTAACGAAAAAACTGGCTACGCAAATATCTGCCATCAGTTTGGCTTTCAAATTACCCGAGCGCCAACGTCTTACTTAGATTTTATGACATTTCATGGTTGGCCCTTTTGTTTCACCAACAAAAGAGGCTATTTTTTTTCTTCTGACAACCACAATACGTCATGTAGCACAAAATCAGAACATAGCTGTTAAAACTATTTTCAGTTTGTTGCCGAGCGAAACAAGTTTCAATAAAAATAATAACTATTTTTTACAATAGAACCGTACCTAGCTTATAACGATACCAGAAAATACATTAATTTTTTACCTCGAAGAGTGTCTGGAAATCAGTGAATAGTTGTTTGGCAGATAACATTGGCCAGTTTACTCAACACAAATGAGTTTCTGAGGACTGATGTTTCGCATCCTTATTCTTGTGTTGTTGTTTAAATACAGACTTGGATCCCTGCATTGATGTGACTTGTCATTATCACTGTCTGTGCAAAAGCTTTGGGGCCCCCCGTGATGCTCGCTCCCTTGTTGTTTCTAAGTGGACAGCTGCCCATCTTACCAAGAACCCGTATGTCATCAAAATGGCACGTTCATACGGACAATGAGTGGTTTGTCACGTTTAAAAACAGGAAATGTGTCTCTGCGACACAACTTCACTCGGCAGCACCCTGGTAGCTGTGAAGGTAAGTTTGTTTAAACAGGAAATGTGTCTCCTACGACACAACTTCACCGTGCAGCACCCTGGTAGCTGTGAAGGTGAGGAATATTTCAAGTTGATTTACACGGTTTATATTGGCGACGAACAAAATAAAAAACAACCAATAGGCTGTGCAAAAATAATGGAAACGAATTTGCTGTGTCGAAAATTCGTCGAAATTCCGGAAAGCTTCCATTCTCGTCCCCAGAGGCCACGATCCTTTTGATCAGCACCAAGAATCGAGACCTCTGGCCGGTCCCAATTTGTTGAGCATGCTCAGAGTACTCGTTCTGTATTCTCAGCCAATCAGATTTGTCAGATTTGACGGTTAGTCCGAGATTCGCGGACTTCCGGTGTAGGGACCGGCCAGAGGAAAGCTTCAAATAATTTCAAAAGGAAAGTTGTTACTATACAGAGAACAAAGGCTGGTGTCACACACATGTTTCATGTTCAACGAACGACGACTGCAATACACAAACCATTTCCGTTTGAGTCAGTCCAATCTAGATAGATAAACAAACAAACAAAAAATCAATCAGTAAATTAGTAAGTAAGTGAGTGAGTAAGTGAGTAAATAAATAAATACAAAATATATAAAACAGGAAAAAAAAAATTATATCATTGCTATTCATTAATGTTTTATGCTGTTATTTTTTCAGGATTTCCTTTCCAACGAGGTCGCCGTCATATGCCACACATTCCATCACTGGGATACTCTCATTGCGAAGTGATTAATCTCAAACCTTACGTGTTCTATCCTGACAAACCCACTGAAGTGCAGATCACTGTCAATCATATCGACAGCAGTGACAAGTCATTGTACATGATGCCGCTGTGGCCTGGGTCGAAAATGTGAATTACGATCGATTCACTGCGTGTGTGATGGCGACAGGCTTTAACGAGCGAAAGTCGAATGCTAACGTGTCAGTTGATTGGATGGCGTATCAAGGGGCTCCAGTGGGTGGCGTCGCCGGGGAAGAAGGGATATCACAATGGTGGACTGGAACGACTTGTAAATCTGTCAATTTTCCGTCGGTTAGTGATTTTTTTTCTCCATGTAATATTTTTTACACAAACGTTGCGAAGGACACTGGCTAAAAACAAGCAAACTAGGAGCTACCCTGGGTAGCAAAGGTTTGATTTTAATCGCTCGCGTCGGGATAGGCCGGAAGCCAACACCGGAACCCGAAACCTTGCAAGAAAAGGCTCTGGCACCGAGGGTAACCAGCAGCCCATTTCCCTGGCAAACCTAATGTTCGTCGTACCTTTTAAGGGTGAAAATCCATTGCTTGGTACCTCTTAGGGTGTTTAAATCTAAAATTGCCACGGTGTAAAAGGTTGCTTATGTCGGAGGCAGCACCGAGAAACTAAACACTAAATGTCCGAACTGATCCCAAAACACAAACTTCGACAACAACAACGACAACGATGACTACGACGACGATAACGACGGCGACAACGACGACGACGAAGACGATGACGACAATGACGACGATCACGATGATGACGACGATGACGACGATGACGACGATGACGAAGATGACGATGACGACGATGACGACGATGACGACGATGACGACGATGACGACGATGACGACGATGACGACGATGACGACGATGACGACGATGACGACGATGACGACGATGACGACGATGACGACGATGACGACGATGACGACGATGACGACGATGACGACGATGACGACGATGACGACGATGACGACGATGACGACGATGACGACGATGACGACGATGACGACGTTTTTTAGCCAGCGAAATGCAAATAGACTTCGCTATGCCAGACATGACTGAGTTTGGCCTAGCGCCCGCATTGGTCATTTCCAGGAGATGAACGGTTACGCTGTATAATATTGATTCTCTTTTCTACGCAGGGAAAGTTTTCAGTGATACCTTGCAGTATTCGTTACAGCTGCCGCACCACCATACCAGGTGATTGAAGCGTGACGCCGCTCAACTCCAGTGTTGTGGATAGAAGACGTCACACAATCCTTCCCTCATTCTCAAAGTTTGGTTTGAGGGCAACTGCCGAATTACGCAGGATCTCACAAAGATGCTTCACGTTTGTAAGTGCACATTTTGCTTTGATCCATTGTTCATAGAAGATGAGGTCCTTGCGATAATTTAAAAACTGTTTTCCCATTGAATATTTCAGATGATCGCTGTTTTGACTGGTCAATTTAATTGCATTTCAATTTGGTGTCTTAATAAATCCGTTCCAGTATGAATTTTTTAAATACAATTTATGAAAATATATTATTTTACTACCTAGTACTCGTTGTTTTTAGAAATGCCGTTGGCGCTTTTCGTCTCTCCTCCACAAGCCTATCTTCTCCAGAACAGATTCAGTAACTATTTTACTAATGCCCAGCATACCTACCTGTTGATAATAACAATGCGTTAATTGCTAAGGTTAGTCAGTAATATGTTTGGCCTCGCAATGGAGGGCCCTGGGTTTGCGGGTTTTTTTTTTTTTTTTTTTATTTTTTTTTTTTTTTTCTTTTTTTTTGTTTTTGTTTTTTTTATTTTTGTTTTTTTTTTTTTTTTTTTTTTTGTTCTTTTTTTCTTTTGTTTTTTCTTTTTTTTTTTTTTTTTTTTCTTTTTTTTTTTTTTTTTTTTTTTATTTGTTTTTTTTTTTTTTTTTTTTTTTTTTTTTTTTTTTTTTGTGCTTTTTTTTTTTTTTGTTTTTTGTTCCTATACTTTTTCCTTTTTTTTTTTTTTTTTGTTTGTTTTTTTTTTTTTTGTTTTTTTTTTTTTTTTTTTTTTTTTTTTTTTTTTTTTTTTTTTTTTTTTTTTTTTTGTTTTTTTTTTTTTTTTTTGTTTTTTTTTTTTTTTTTTTTTTTTTTTTGTTTTTTTTTTTTTTTTTTTTTTTTTTTTTTTTTTAATACGCCCTCCTTTGTGTTGTGGTGTTTTATTTGAAAATAAAATAAAACTGGGACTTGAAATGAAACCTTTTGTTGAAACTTCAAAAATATTGATGGATGGTTTATTTTATTTTCTAAAACAAAATTGTAGACATTCATTAGCGCTCACATTCAAATCGATGTCAATGGTGACACTGTATAGTTGGTTTATAGTTTGTTTTGTTTTTTGCTCTTTGTTTGTGGAAATTAAATGATCGGTACTTACATTTTTTTTTGTTTGTGTAAATTGGTTTGTTAGCCGAATAAAATGATGGTGGTACATTTTATTAAGCACTGGTAGAAACAAGAACACAATGGAAGGAAAAGAGAAAATCTCGTCTTGTCTCTGTCTTCTGTTACACCTAGCTAACTTGGAATGGGGACGAAAACTAATTCCGCGACTCTCCCAACAGGCAGCCGTCTATAGCTACAGGAAGATTACAGAAGACTTTGACGCAAGATTTCATCATAGTACAGAAAGGAAGCTGACCGCCAAGATTCAGTCAATAATAGCTTGACACCATTGTTGACCATTCATTGTTGTGGTACACTACTTGGATTTAATCTCGTTCTCCCCTTCCCTACCCTATTCCCTCCTTCTAAGGAGTTAATGTTTTTAAAACCTATAAAACACACTGCGTTTTTTTTTGTTGACAAAGACGTTGCACTCTATTATTCTACTATCCAACATACCGCATCGCACCAAGGGGGAGGAGAAGGGGGAATTAAATTGGTTGTTCTTATTGGCTTCATGTTCCAAGTCAAAACCTTATGGCAAAGGGGAAGGGGAATTGTGTTCCAAAACTTTGACAATGATTAGAATTGCAGCCATATAAAAACTACAGGTTCGAAACGTGCATCGAAACGTTGCCATACTACTAGTAACACGTTACTGCAATTGTGTACCGTTTTTCCTATGTTTGTATTGCATAATAACAAATTATAATTTTTTGTTGTTCCCATACAATCACTCTTCACAGTAAAAACTAAATTGTAATGAAATATCTTTACTTCAGGATGTCCACTTCACCAAGACAGCTACAACAGCACCCCGAACGTGTTTGTTTTCTCAGCCAAACCATTCCAAAACAGGGGCGGTAGGAAACCAGCAACCGCGAACACAATGGGAATAACTACTTGGGTGGAGGGTATAGGACATATGTGATTTACTCAAGGCAAAATGCAGTCATTCAAACACCTCCCATAGTTAGGCCCACTAGACACACTTATCCGGATATATTATTGATCCTATCCTATGAGACGTTTTCGGATATTTAGCAACATTTAGGGATGAGTTTCGCGTCAGACAGCTTTGGAAAAAG
The DNA here is from genome assembly GCA_029204205.1 of Desmophyllum pertusum. NCBI lineage: Eukaryota > Metazoa > Cnidaria > Anthozoa > Scleractinia > Caryophylliidae > Desmophyllum > Desmophyllum pertusum. The sequence continues at coordinate 498,601 of MU825911.1, forward strand.
TAAAATTAGTAAAAGTAGGACATTCCTTCCCCCCCCCAACGTATTTTGAATTTAGAGCGGGCTTTAATTTTTAATGCCACAATTAAGAAGGAATGTAAACAATGTGTATTTGTCTTTTCGTGTTTGCCCATATCCCCAAATTTACCAAATCATTGGCAATCGTTTCAGATGAGCAGTGTGGTCTTTTGGTAAGATCCTTGCGGAACTACTGATTTACTACTGAGGGAAGCCGTTATAGATATTCGTGTTTCATGATTTTGCACGGTTATTCACTCCATAATACTCTATTTTATCAGCGCTCTGTACATACATTAAAGTGAAAAATTGCAGTTTAGCCTTTGATTTATTTGGTGTATAAATTGTATTCAGGATATTGCCCCACCCAGCTAAACAATTTGAGCACCAGTAATAGTAATACCAGCTACTACATGCCACTGATAGTGTTTTTTTAATTATTTTTTTGTTAGCTTAACAATTCCAACGAGACCGGTGTCCGAGTATGCTTAAAGGAAATTGTACGAGACAAAATCATGATCCACTTTCTATATCATACACTGTCTTGTCAGGTAAGGACACATGAAGTAATAAACCGCAATTGTATGTATTCGTGATTTCAGAGGAAAGACAAGTAAGATTTACTAGCCGACCAGATTTTATTTCAAATGTCCCTTTTAACAATATAAGGGCCCTGTTACTTTACATGGAGGGAGGGACTAGCCGGGCTGCGGCTAGCCCTGCGGAGGGGCCAACTTTTCATACATTTCTTTACAAAGCAACACTGGGAGTGATTTACATGACAGACAGGGTCACCCGCCTAACGCCGGGTCACCCTGTTCTGCTTGCCAGGGTGACCCGTGTCCTAGGCGGGCTATCCTTCTGAATGGGTAAACGGTATCAACCCGCGGTCAACCCTCCTAGGACGGGCTATACTCTCTGTTGAGGGTCCGCTTAGTGGTTTGTTGTCCACCATAGTAAAAGTTACTCTCGCATTCCTGGCGGACACCCTGGTTCTGCCAGTTCAGCTACATATGGTTGGCAAAGCAGTAACTCCACGACGCGGAAATGGTACATGCATCTTACTTCTATCGAATCTATTAACATCTACAGATATATGCCCAGCCAGGATGGAGTTACTATGGTGGTTATTTGCTACTTGACGAGCCAGGCATGCGCTTCATGGGTAAACTGCTGAATCAAATTGTACCATCATGAGTTCGCAACTGGTGACGGTCCACAACCAAGAAGAGAACGTTTACATTCAACAAACGCCATAACGGAGAGAGGTCCTGGATAGGACTCAATGATCGAAGTGTGGAAGGTTCTTTTGTTTGGACAAACAAAGAAATAAGTAGTTTTTAGATTCTGGGCTCCACAACAACCCAACGACTGGAAAAAACGAAGACTGTGTACACACTCTTGGCGCGAAGCATGGATACACATGGAATGACGTGCCATGCAATAACTGCTTAAAACTTTACTTGTTTTGCAGGTAATAAGCCTCACGATCGATCGTTATTGGGTGATCGACTAATTGTTTTTATTTTTTTAGTCATCAAATCTTTACATTTGTGATGTGTTGGGGGAGGGGGGGGGGGGGGTGGGGGGGGGGGTGGAGGACCTACCATATAAAAGTTGATAAGGGTGTAAGGGGGGTCAGTCGCGACATTTCTGATGAAAGCATACACTATAAAAAGTTTTGTTTTCATTTTGCTGCGTTTTGCTTTAATTCATTTTCACCTTTGTTGAGGCTTATAATTACCATATTAGCAAACAAAACTAGTTCCTGCCATATTTTTCCCCTAACAGTTATCGGGCAATAAGTAATACCTATTACATTTAAGCCCACCCTAACCGGTTATACCTATCAAACCACCAAATATTTAACTCCTCCCATGCAAAGGTACGAGGCGTACGTACGACAATCACCCCCGTCACTTTTATAATGGATTCCGTCCAACTTTCGAGCCCGGGAATGTAAACAGCAGCTATACTGGAGTAATACAAAAAGGCCATCAGTTACCATTCTGTTGTATCCCTGCTGCTTCAGACTTGACTTGGACGAGTGCAATACCAAACTCCCGGACTGTGACAGCAATCGCCCAGATTGTCAAAATACCGATAGGCCTCCACACTCAGTGTACATGTAAAGCTCGGATTTTTCAGGAGACGCCGGAAAAAAAAAAAACTGCCAAGGGTAAGAACTCAACATAGCGATATGAAATATCACTTCTAACTTTAGGCATTGGTTGTATCATCGTAGAAAAAGGACGTCTAAAATCCATGTTTTTTTTAGTACGGAAAAATGAAAAAAAATAGTGCCCAATGTCGAGACGCTGAAAGCTTTGTCGAAAAAACAGATAGTCTTTAAAATTATAGAATTTAAAATAAAACAAACGATCACGTGTCTACCCATCCATCATTATTGTGTCACTGGCGTCCGTCTGTCTCCGGAGACAATGAAGAGTTGCGCCTTGGTCAGCCTGTACAGTCCAATCATGGAGCGGCAGGACCTCGTTGCAGCGACTGCAAGTAAATGACGAATCCGGTGAGGGTGACATGAATGTTGCTCTCTGTTTTGGACGATACTTCGGCTTTTCCTCCCTCAGCTCTACTCCGCCTCTGATACGCTCCTCTACATGCTCACCTTGATAGTCATGCCTCCAGTGTGCTTTGATCAACTGCTGTGGCTTCCCATGTTATTGGATTGATGTCACTGACTTTCATGTCTCATCTTGCCATCAATATTACATACAAAGGAAAGCACGTACATATGATCACCCCAAAAATACTAATTATACTGAGCCAATACTACCTTGTTTTGCGGATCGTTAGTAAAACGCAAAAATTAGTACTGCCATAACGATATGCTGGATTCGACTTTCCGATTAATGAGATATTTAAAATACCCTTCGGTACTTTTGAGTTTTCCTTTGCCACTGGATGGTAATCCAGTTTTTTCTCACCGAAAAACCGTTCTATTTATATGTTACAGACTTGGACGAGTGCAAATACCAACTCCCATGGCTGTCACGGAAATGCAGATTGTCAAAATACCGTGGGCTCATACAAGTGTACATGTAAAGCTTGGTATACAGGAGACGGAAAAAATTGCTATCACAGTGCGTAAGAAGACATTACAAATACATTTCAAGGGGTAATGGTTAACTCAAATTAATTAAAAAGCATATTATGTTATTTGTTGTATGAAACAATTTCAAATATAGCGCGGTAGCGGTTTTTTTTTTAAGAAATATAAATCCGTTTAGATTTGAATTATAGTCGTTTTCCTTTCATCATCATCAGATCCTTTTCCCGTGTGGAAAATAGGGCGGGATAAGTTTCTCTTTATATCTTCCCTTAATTTCTTATTGTGGTGTGAGTTGTTTATTTTCTCCCACAGAGATGTAATTAAGTCGTTAGCAAGTCCCTCGACAGCTCTTTTCCTTTTTTTACTTTCAGTGGTGTCGAGGGAATCTTGCCATGCGCATGTCCCATGTAGACCAATCAGAAACGACCGATTGGGGGAAGAGGAGCATGCGCATGGATGCATGAATATATCTTTCTCTACAAAACAAATGCGGGACAAACTTTTATCAGTCTACCAGGAGCAATGTTTGATAAGGATCTATTGTCCATTATATAAAACTCGCGCCGTGTTTGGTTTAGAACTGTTATCTATTAGAGTACAGACGCACCGAATGACGTCACGTAGCGGGAAAACGCGCGGGCACCCTGCCTGCTCCAACAAATCCTTCGCTCAAAACAGAGAAATATTTCGTCAAACTGGAAATATTCCGTAGGAAATTCAATGTAGTTCAATTGATACGAATTTTTTTAAATCGGCTGTTCAAGCTTGGCTAGAACTTGGAGGAAAATATGATGGGATTTTAGCTCATTGTGAAACAGAATCCGAGAAATTTAACGGGATTATCGTTCGCCGAAAAGCGACTTGCAACGGGATTTGGACTGAAATATTTCACATTGTTTTTCCTCATATCAGGACGGAATAGAGGTTAGTCTCTAAATCTTTGCTTTTCGAAACATTTGCTGAGTTGAGCTGTAGTTTATTTTAAGCCGTTTAGTTTTCACAAAGTTGTATATGAGTGCATGAAAACACTGTGGCCTAAACTCGATGTTTGTTGACATAATTTTTATCGGCTTTTTTAGCGTAAAATCAAGTGAAAATCCGAAGCGAATATCTCCAAAATTATATAAAACAAATAGATTCCATGTTGCCGTGGGTCTGTTCAGTAATAGATCACAGAAGACGTCAAAATGTGGTAAGGACATCAGTGACCAACTCGCCGCAGCGGCTCGTTGGCCACTTTTTTGTTCTTACCACATTTTGACGTCATCTGTGATCTATTACTGAACAGACGCACGGCAACATGGAATCTATTTGTTAATTATATAATTTACTGTGTAAAACTCGCGCTGTGATTGGTTTAGAACCGTCCTCTATTAGAGTACAGACGGACGAATGACGTCACGTGTGGCGGGAAAACACGCGCGCCCTGCCACAACACGAATTCTTCGCATCGCCGTCTCAAAACAGAGAAAACTTTTCATCAAACTGGAAATATTCCGTAGGAAATTCAATGCAGAGATCAATTTATACTGATTTTAAATCAGCTGTTCAAGCTTGGCTAGAACTTGGAGGAAAATATGATGGACTTTTAGATGAGTTGAGCTGTAGTTTATTTTAAGCCGTTTAGTTTTCACAAAGTTTTATTTGAGTGCATGAAACACTGTGGCCTAAACTCGATGTTTGTTGACATAATTTTTATCGGCTTATTTAGCGTACATTCAAGTGAAAATCCGAAGCGAATATCTCCAAAATTATATAAAACGAATAGATTCTATTTGGCCGTGGGTCTGTACTCTAATAGAGTACAGAAGACGTCAAAACGTGACAAGAACAACAGTGACCCACTCGACTACGTCTCGTGGGCCACTTTAGTTGTTCTTGTCACGTTTTGACGTCATCTGTACTCTATTAGAGTACAGACGCACGGCCAAATAGAATCTATTTGTTAAATACAAAGCAATCCAAATAGTCAAATAGTGTAATTATTAACAACTTGGAGTAATTGTTAATCATATTTTTTTATAATTAAAAAAAAAAAAAATAGGAAGATGGTTCTTTCGATTTGATTTCGTGTGTGTGTGTGTGTGTGTGTGTGTGTGTGTGTGTGGTGGGGGGGGGGCGGGGGGGGGGGGGGGGTGGGTGAGGTTAATTTCACTGCTGCTGCGCGGTCGCAACCGATGCTTTGATCTGTCGGTCTCAAGAAATATTAGTTGTTTTGGAGTCAAGGCAATTTTCTTCAATTGGCGTGCGGCATAGAGATTCTGGCATGCACATAAACAACAGTATTTGCCATCTTTTAAACGGGTAAGAGATGGCGCGGAAGCTAATTGTTTCTGATTGGTCTTAACGTGGAGTATCGGCATGCAAGTTTTCATCGGCCCTCTTTTCAGCGCTACCGAGAGCAGAAAAGCGTGAAGATCAGTCGATGGACTGGACAACAAGTCGTGTATTACAAATTAGGTAAACTGTATTTTGACCAAACCTGCTCGAGACGGTACTGCGTAAATATCGGCACGCTGTATATTTATACTATGTGTCGATATTCTCCCAGAATGCCTCTCGCGCATGGTTTACTGAACTAACTCCAAATTTCAAGTTATCCAGGGAAATAGAATGATATATAAAAGTGGTGTGTTACTTATTAGCCTAATCAAACGGGATTGTTTGTTCCTTATCAGTTTCAGAATGTAACAGCTACAACACATTGGCCGAAGCTGACAGAAAAGTTACCTACGGTCAAGGAAATGCATTATGTGACAGTGGGTTGAGTGGCTGGTACCGTTTTGAAGGAGCCGCAGGTACAAAAATGCCTACGTCACCTCCAGGTCAGCTCATGTGTGGCACTCACGCAGCCGGCTGGCTGAATGGCGCGCATCCTACGGTGGCTGAAGGACAAGTCACGAGACAGGTCTGCTTTGACTATAGTAGCAGCAACTGCTATTGGTCCACCAACATTGACGTGAGAAACTGCGGCTCTTTCTTTGTCTACAACCTGAAGAGCCCACCGCAATGTCAGCTCCGATACTGTGGCAGCGACTAAAATACCCAGCAACAGCCGCAGGAGTGATTTCAGTTCATACATGATGAATGAACTAGCATTAAGCTTAGCTTTCATCAGTCTTAAATCAATTTAGCATGTCATTCAAGTTCCCTTATATAATCAGGGTTTACTGTAATGTTTTTTATATGGTGTGGAACTTCAATGTAACGAAGTGCCAAGGGACTAGGAAAATGTGTTCGTTATAACGTTTTTATTTTTATTTTCTGTCAGCAGCTCTTGTTCTAAAATTTGCAGTATTTTACAACGGAATGGAGTATTAAATTAGGATTTTCATCTCTGTTGATCTGCACTGTTTCGCCGGCATTGAACTTTAGCCGCGTGATGAAATGTATTCGTTATATGTTAAGTTTGGGCTACTGTATTGTGTTCGTTATAACGGGGATTTCGTTATACCGAATTTCGTTATATCGAGGTTCTGTTCCATACATTTTACTGTAACTTTGGCCGAGCTGAATAATATAATTCGTTATAGAACCCACATCACTGTTCGAAAAGAATAGGGGACGTAGTCCCCGGTGTTGTTGTATGGCCTGTTCACATGGGCTGGGGACCGGTTTACGGGTATGGCGCACGCTGTCGTGGTTACCCTGCCTAGTTGGCGAAGCAAATACATTATATTAAATTAAATTAAACCGGGGATTTCGTTATAAAGGACCAATTCGTTATATCAGGTTCCACTGTGTGTTGTTATGTAAGAACGTTTCATTTTTTGAGCTGAGGTTGAGCCAGGACTAAACGTTATTATTTTTTGAGCGATTTGAGCCTGAAAACGTTCTTGAAATGTTCCTAAGTTACATGTTAATTCTAGAAATGTTGTAATTGCTATGCATGCACTGATTATTTGCTATTTTGAATGGAAAAGAAGTGCACATTTCGATACGGCAAAAAAATAGTGTAGTTAAAAAAAAAACAGCAGCAGTGTTTTATCAGGTAATAAAGAGACGAGGCGAAGGAGAGTGTTTTTATACCTGATTAAACACTACTGCGAGTTTTTTTTTTTTTTAAACGCCTTCAAAAACGTCCCTCTAAATCTATTCAATCTGATACTAATCTTGACATTTTAGTTTGCTTTAGACGAGAAGATTGAGCTAAAAGTTCAGCCGTATCTTTATCAAATATTTTCGCTTATGAATTGTTGATTAGTTTTTTTTTTCATTACACTCGAGAGTGTGTTTCGACCGATTTCCAAACACCACGAATTTTGTCAAAAATACTCCGCTGCGCGTCGTATTTTCAACTCTTTTCTCGGTGTTTGGAAATTGGATGAAACACTGGCACTTGTGCTGAATATATTTTAACCACAACAGGCAGATTACAGGTTAAAAGAAATAGATGACCATCACTTAGAATGGTTGATAATTGCTGAGCTTCGAGCTGAAATGGTTGTTAAATAAACTATAATCCGCGTCACATGATTGGGATATCCCCCCCCCCCCCCCTCCCTCCTTTCAATGTTTATAATCAAAGGCCTGACACATTTGTTATCTCGTGTAACAGAGTTCTTCATCTTGTATTTTACTTTTTCCAGGTCCTAGAATTTATCAGCCGCTTTGTTAACTAGAATAAGTTGTAATAGAAAAAGAAGCATTAAAAAAAAATAATGCACAAGCATATTTGTTATATCTTGCAAGTGCATGTGGTAGTTACCGTAGAATACTGAATTAGTATCGAGGGTAGTTAGCAGCTTCTCAGATCGCAACTCGCTACTAACGGAGGGTTGCTACTTTCGAACAGTGGTCAATATCGATTTTTTTTTAAATACCTTAAACTGCCGCTTATACAACTTCGTAAGGGGTTTTGGATGGGCTTATAAACGGGAGGTGGGGCTTATATCGGGGGGTATAAGCGGAATAAAGAAAATGTTTCAGAATGAGCTGATAAGAAACAAGTTGATGCAGCAATATGAAGATGCGTTTTCCATTGACTGGTCTCTAAGTCCAAGTCAGTCAATATATTTGGAACAAATACAAATTTCGAGTGCTGAGAACATTTTATGCAACGCATAATGAAACGGAACAAATAAAATCGATATGGTTTTGGCCACCACCGATGACTAGCAATGTTCGTATAACTTGGATTCTGAAAATTACAAATTGTAAACTTAAGATACTTAATGGAAAAAAATATGTTACTCATAAAATATAAGGAATGTAGCTTGGCTAGAAAGCGTTCATTTTCGTTTATAATTATCAATACATTTGTCTGGACATTTTTCCCCTCGGACGTACTTGGAAAGGTGACTGCAGTCCACGCACAAATTTAAATTACAGACAAAACGCGACTGCACTGTAGCTTTCCGATACAGCTTTATCTCTCACATTTAATAAGTAAGTTCAGTTAAGTTTGCAATTCATTACTTTTTCAGAATTATTAGTTTTACTGAAATTATATGTGATCGGATTCAAATACATATAGGTTATTGGCCGGCCGGGAGGTCCGTATTGAGAAAAACTGTGCCCGTGGTCTTGAGTGCGGCCCGAGGCCGTTAGGCCGAGGGCCGTACTCAAGACCACTCAAAACCATTCAAAGCCGCCGTCAAATTCTACGACAATCTTCGGCAATCTTCCATACATTACTCTTGCCGTAAACAAATATCATGAAAAGCATTTTTCGAGCAAAACTGTTCCAGTTGCAGTCTTTACGTATACTACAATTTTATTTCACATGTTAAATCTGATTTTTGCCATTCGGTGGCAATTTGCAGTTTTTACGAAACCCTGACAAACTTCGCCTGCATAAGCTCTTTCAAAGCCGACGGCATAAAATTGATACGTGCCGAGAATTATAAACGGGAATACCGGTAGCCACAAAGTTATTTCTTGAATGAAAATTAACGGAAGGTTTGTTTAGGAAAACAGAGAAACGAAAAGCAAACAATGAAAACGAAGGAATTGAGTCTAAACACGGTGAATTGTAATTTAAAACCCGCAAGTTTGAACGTGAAACTGATTTCCAAAAACGAACAACAAACTTGACTAAAACTAAATTCTGTCGGTTAAAATCAAATGACTACATACTCGCCTTTTTCAAGAAATGCAAGCTCTTTAATTCCACTGCGTAGTTCTCCATTCACTTGACAACGATAAGAGAGCAAAATAATGCGAGAAATTCAGTAAAAAGCTTCTTCGCATCGACATTCACACGTTGCTGAATTAAAATGTTTTCGCTTGTAGCGCATGCCTACGCTACGATTCCGCGGGTCTCCGCCGGGTTCACGGGCAATTTTCCCGCTCCCGGGACCAATATTGGCTTGATTAATATGTTTTTGTTGGTCTTACAGTATTAAACGCATTCTGGCAGTTTTAAAAAAGCTAAGCGAAATTTTCTACCTTCGCGCGTTGCTGAAATGGTCCGTGAAGCCTCGGTTACCGTGACCGTGGCAGAGATAGGAGAATACCGCCCGCTCCCGGAACCAATCAGATTGCACGATTCGCAGGATACCGCCCGCTCGCGCACTGAGAAAAAAATAAAAACACTATAATTTCCGACCTACCTCACTGTGTGAATCAGGATTTAAGCTTGGATTTTTCTCCGCCAAAAAAACGGTCTATCTGTTTCCTGTATTCATTTTATTGCTATTTGTGCAAAGCTTTTCTGCAAATTTGAGTTTCTTGACCGTATTCTTCTTGCGGTTTGATCATGTCAAAGTTAAATCAAATTTATTCGCACAGTAAACAGGCAAAATGGCCACCAAACCGCGACATATAAAGAGAAACATCGATATTGGGTACTGGGTATTTTGAAAAAATGATTTTTAGATTATTAATTGGACTGTGAGAGTTACAAGTCTCTAAAGGTTGTTTCTCTTATAGCATTATCTTTGTAGGTATTTTACCAGTCAAGCTAGCTGTCCTTTTCATAACTGATTTATTCATGACATGAGCGATTTAATTTTCTCCATATCTCCATGGAATTCATACAGCGAGTTAAAAAACGCTGAAGAGGGCAACATTCCTCACTTTTTTCCCACTCAAGTAACAAATGAGACCTCTGAAGGAAGTCTTTGAGTTTCCAAGTGAACCTTCATTGAAATACTTGATAAATTTAATAAATTGAACCTGTAGCATCACGGCGGGTTGCAACAGCCAGGGGTCAAATATTCTTCAATCGAAATTATGCCCACCCACCAACACGCACCCCAAACTTTCCATTGTTGACATTGTTTGATTTTTGATCACATTCGGTTTAAATAAATGACACTGTATAACAGCCTGGGGTTTGAAATATTCATTAATTGAAAATGTACCGCCGGTGTTTTCCTGAAAATAAATAAGCGTTTGTTGTTAATTTCTCAAACAGGGTCCCTTGTTTAAAAAAAAACTCATTCCAGTCACATGCACTGAAATACTGTTTTCACGTTAATGATTTTAGTTTAATTAATATACCGTAAACTGCTGCTTATAGGCCTTGGCTTATAAAACTTCGTAAGGGGTTTTGGATGGACGTATAAAACAGGGAGGCTTATATCCAGGGGGGGGGGGGGGGGGCTTATAAGCGGGATAAAAAAAACGTTTCGAAATAAGCTATAACAGCAGTGTTGATCGAAATACGTTTTTCATTTACTGGTTTTTAATTAAGCCTTAAAACGTCATAATGAATCGAATTCATTTCAATATTCGGAACAAAAACTAGAGGGGGGCTTATATCCGAGGGGCTTATAATCGGATGTATTTTTTTGTTTACAGGTAGATGGGCCTATAACCGGGGGGGGGCTTATAAGCGGGGGGGGGGGGGCTTATAAGCTGCAGTTTACGGTATCCTCGGATATTGCAAAGCTCGAGGAAGAAGAAATTAGAAACTGTTGCAATTAAGATTATGCAATTAAGATCATGCTTCTTTTGTTTTAAAGATTAAATGTTTTAGTTTTAAGGTTTTTTTAGTGCAATGGCACTGGAAGAACTAGAAACTGATTTACTTTGGAATCGGTTTTCTTTTAAACGGCTAGCTCAATTTTGAGAACTTTCAAAGTAGAATCTACAACCGATCAACAAATCGACGTATATCAGCACATTGTAAAGTAGTCAGGTTATGAGAACAAAGAGAATCATCAACACATCAGTGCTTTTATTGCCTTGATGTAATAACGAATTATCACAACTCAAAACAAATTTGACATTGACTCCGAGCATATACTACCGCTCAGTTTACCGAAACGTCAGTAACCAACAGTTATCTTTCAGTAAGATCACTCTTCAGCGGATGTTCTCAAATTCCATAAAGTTAAAATGAAGGAAATTATATATAACTGATCTTGTTTAGCATGGAGTTTACGATTTTATTATTCCGCTTACTCTTTAGTAATCTCAGACACTCGAGGGTGTGCTTCATCCGATTTCCAAACACCTCGAATTTCGATCCTCAACAATACCCCGCTACGCGTCGTATTTCAACTCTCTCATCGGTGTCTGGAAGACGGATGAGACATGCTCTCTTGTTCTTGATTATAATTTAGATCACATCAGGAAAACTACTACCCTTAAACGTTACGGAACGTTTGAGTTTGAGTTTCCTGTAAGGTCAGGTCAAAAAATAAGGCAAATGCCCCACCCCCGGGCTAATCAGTTCTCAAGTTTAAAATCAATGCAAAGATTCAAGACACAGATACAGATACATATAAATATTTGTCTTTTATAGCCAGTGAACAGACATAAAACGGGCAAAAACACCTTTAAAAATAATCACAAGCTTTTCAAGACCTTGCTGGACAAGCCATGACCTAACAAACTCTTCGTTCTTGCCAATAAAGTCAGCAAACGATGCAGCCGGTTTGAGTTGTCCAAAAACTGCGAAACCGAAGCCACTTGGCTGTTAAATTCCCCGGAGTGGGCTAAGATAAAAATCACTAATGCCCCACCCCGGGTTGCAGCACGTGTAAATGGGCTGGGGGGGGGGGGGGGGGGGGGGGTGGGCACTGGTGGAATTGACTGATGCATTAATAATATAATGAAAGAAGGAATTTATTTGTTTTTCCGTACTGAAGTGAGTTTCATTTTGTTTTGTTTTCTGCCTGGGATAAATCTGAGGACATGTAATATACAACATAAACAGTATTAGCTTGACCTCTTTGGAGAATTTTATTTCGGGTATAAACAATATTGTGATTGAACAGCCGCCATCTACGAGTTCTCCGAAATAGGAGTCTAAACCATGACCACTCACAAGCTCAGAGTTACACTGATGGGTAGAAATCCATAGGTTCGATCGTCTTCTAGCAATTATTTTTTCCGACTAGCTTGTCTCGCTTAATTGTTTCTACCCGGCTTAACTCCGTTCAGTTCGTAGTCTGTTCAACATGAATACAACCTCACAGGTGTTTAGTCAGGCGCATTTTCCTCGCTTTACCTAACTTTGGTTAAATAAACAATAAAAGAGACATAAAGCAATACATTTGAATTGACGAATGTCCGAAATAAACATTAACGATTTTACCGTGGAGTGTTTATTTTTTTTATTTTTTTTATTTAAACAATATTTATTCTCAAACATTTGCTCTAACAGCTGACGTGCGTGCGAAAGGCGCCTTGCATGGTGAATATATTTTGACTTGAAGTAAATATCAAAAACTGAGTTAAATACTGGAACAAGAATGCGTTTTTTAACATAACTTCTGTGACTTAACCTATTAATTTGTCGCCCTTTATTTTTTTACAACACGTCTTTTTTGGCGGAATAAATTATAATACATAAAACTCCAGCTGAGCAGTCCGATTTCGTAAAATACGATGACATTTAAATCTGGCTCCCAAAATAATAATCTGAAATAAATGCTAATACTGAAAAGAACAATAAACAATTTGAAAAAAAGAAAACCTTGCTGAAAATCTGAAAATTGGAAAATATCAAAATCAGTTCGAATTGAATTGTTGCCTGGTACAGCTTTAGAAGATGTGAAGGGTACGTATAGGAAGATTATATTACTGATTTGGTTTTCATCATCGAGTCCTCACCTTTCGTCAACCTTGGTCAACCTTGTCAAATTTTATGTTATCGCTATCATATAGTCGCACGTAGCTATTACACTGTATCATTATATAAACTGCGTCAGAGCATACAACCCTTTCAGTTTAAACAACATGGCTTACGAGCGCCATCTCTCGCTTCACTTGTCCCTTATATTCTTCGTAACTTTCCTAGCTGATCAGCCCAGTAAAGGTATGTGACAACAATTTTGCATTTTATCATTGTAATTTTTATTGAATCTTAGAGGTAAGGATTGCTTTCTTTCCTTTCGAAGACAAATGGAACAGAGCGAGAAATGGGGGAGGGAAATGGGGAGGGGCGCACGAAGTAAAGATTCTTGAAGTTGATAATCGGTTTCACCATGAATCACCTCGCTACTTTTACTTTGTAATTAGTAATATATAGTACCATTCCCGTTCAAGCAAGTGTCTTTATCTATCTATTCACAGCACTCAGTTTCAAGGCTGGAAAGGAAAACATAACTATCGCCAGCCCAGGACTGTTTGCTTGTAAAGAAGTTTCCTTCCAAGATCCTTTCAACCGCGGACAGGACATCAAAGTTCTCGCCTCAGTTGGTCATGCTGTAAAGAGTGAAACTACTCGTAATGGCGCTGCAATCTGGGTTGAGGATGTGACAGCAAATGGATTCACAGTCTGCGTTTTGGAGTTTGGAGACGGTTCCAACGATACGGCGGAAGTGAACTGGATTGCTGTCCAATCGGCTCTATCTGGATCCCAGCTGGGAGCTACTTCCTTAAACTCTTGGACAACTGGAACGGAATGTAAGAGGATCGATTTTCAGCAGGTAAGACTGATTTATCTTTAAAGTGTGTACGTGTATTTATCTAAGGCTGGCCAAAGCTGTTACATGTTGTTGTTTGTATTTTGGCCTTGACACAATGAGTTTAAACGTGCGTTTAAGCAAATAACGAATAGAAACATTTCAGTTTCGTAATTCAACCATAGTGTGTAAGCGCAAAACAAAAGATTGTGCATGGTGGTGGAAAAACATAAATATTGGCATCTTTGTTTGTTCCTTTGAATTTCTCTCTATTAACTATGGGTTGACTTAAAAGTTTCGTTAACAATAGATGGCATCTGTTAGTTATCAAAAGCAACAATATACATATAGCAACAATTAGACAAAAGACGTAAAAATTAAACAAGGCAATCGAATTGAATAAACGGACGATCAATCGTTCTGTCATCGGTCATAATTAAACATCCTAATCTGTTTGCATACCCTTTGTAAAACGATGTTTGGACGTATTGGGCAGGAATGGTTATCATCTACCAAAACAATCCTGACATGTCCACTCTTCTTCTCGATATTATGTGCAGTTAGCGAACTCTGTTAGTTATCAAAAGTAACAATAGATCAGACCTATACCAACATTTAGACGAAATACGTAAAAATTAAACAATACACTCGAATTCGAATAAACTGGCGATCAATCATTCTGTCATCGGTCATAATTAAACACCCTAATCTGTTTGTATGCCCTTTGTAACTGACGTTTTTTGGAGACGTAATGGGCCGGATTGGTTATCATCTACCCACAATCCTGACACGTCCACTCTTCTTCTCGTTCATCACTCCCTTGTAGATAGACAAATAATATCACAACAACTGCCATCAGCTAAGTAAACTGCAGTTTGTTTGTTTTGTTTGTTTGTTTTGTTTGTTTTACTTTTAAAGTGGTTTGATCAAAGCTATAATAAGCACCATTTATGTCGGAATCTTTGTTATCAGGTCAAAATTGCAAAATCTATCAACAGGCGTTGTTTTCATTGAAATAAACAGCTTTGAGAGCGGTCGTCGTCTATATATATTACCTAAAGCTTGTCATTGAGAAAAAATGACAAACCTTAAACCTGGCCTGAATGTAGGTCTAGCGGAACTACTTAGAAACAAATAATCTAAGGTTAATCAGATTGTTTGAGGGGGCTTCGACGATGGTTTGACCGCTCTTGATCAGCCTTTCATATTTTAGCAATTACTGAAATAATTTGAATGGCTGCTTGCACAATTTGACCGAAAATATAATATTTTAAAAATGTTTATTTATTTTCCTGCTTATTTTACCAATTTCGGAAATATGTTTTTCCTCTCAATTGAAGCATTTTTTGTCTTCCCGAAGTTTGGTAAAATAAGCAGGGAAAAAACTAAAATATTCTGTTTTTGGTCAAAATATGCAAGTAACCATTCAAATTATCAAGCAATACGTCTTCTTTTCGACAAGGTATTTAAAATTTTCATTCATTCATTCATTCATTCATTCATTCATTCATTCATTCATTCATTCATTCAATCAATCAATCATTCATTCATTCATTTTTTATTTGGTTATTATTATTATTTCAGCGTTTCTCCACTCTTCCAACTATATTTGTGACTGCTAGTCACCAGCTTCCCAAGAGACCTCAGGATGCCATGGCCGTGTGGGTAGAGGACTTACGCGAGGATAATTTTAAAATTTGTCTTCGAGAAGCCAAGATTTTCGATGGACCACACAGAAACATAAAGATAGTAAGTGGATTTTGGATTTTGTTTTCCTTTAAGATAAACCAGAGCCATAAATACTTCCCTAAACCATATTACACGATTTCTCACCACTCGTCATATATGAGGTCATATCACGCCAAAATGACGTCATGCATTGCAAAAACATTTCTGCCATCTTGGATCTTTTTTTTTTTTAATGTCAGAAAATCTACTTTGCAGAAAATCTTAATGTCTTGTCAAAAAGTGGATGTCATTAAAACGTCACGTAACCAAACAATTGGCATACCAAAATTTCGCCGTTAATATTAAGGAAAGGTCACGACGTATGGCCATTATCAGCGAGCGCACTTCGTGCCCTACAGGAAGAATAGGGTTAATATGTATTTTAATGCCAACAGCATATCTGCATGTTGCAATTGCTACTTAAAAATAATCGTCGTATCTCCTAACGACGTGATTAAATATTTTTGATCAAGGACGAACACTATTTATCGTCGATTATTTTTTTCCCCAGAACTGGATGGCATTTACAAATCTGAGGGTTGACAACTTCACCATAACCGACAGTCTCTCGTTTACCAGCATAAACTCGCCATCTTATCAAGATAACTACGCTTTCTGTCAGGTAAGTGTAAAATAGCCATCATCATATTAGGGTTTCAAAGGTCATAGTCCTGACAGCAACAGTAGCTGTGCATATCGTAGTTTGATAGATAGCTTTAGCTTTCTGATTTATCTCTATCGAGATATCACAACTAAAGTATATGTAAGTGTTGGAGAGGTTTGAATGTACACATTTTGGTACTACCCAAATTGAAAATTGGATAATAGAGGACCAGTTTTATATCAGTGTGTTTTATAATGATTACTTCCCTACTTCTGCGCATGACGTGCTTTGTCGCAAAGCATACATTCGTAATTAAGACGGATTCCGCTCAAGGTTCGAGCAATAAGTGCAAAAATTAATTACTAAAAAAACTACTCATAGCAAGGTAACATTTTGAATACTATTTGAAACATATCACTTTAATTCACTTCTCCAAGTGACCCCGCAATTAAATTCTCAAGCATTTTCGAGAAAATTAATGTCAAACCTCGTAAAAAATGATAAAAACGCACGCCATTTTGTTTTGAACTGACATGAAGCGTCTTTTTAATTAAAATATGTAATGACTTCTCTCTCGGGGTCAGCTTGGAAGCTAATTTATCGATAATTTCTTCTTAACTGTATTCAAAATGTTACCGTGCTAGGAGTATTTTTTGGGTAACTTAATTGTTTGCACTTTTTGCTCGAACGTCCAGCGGAAATCGTCTTAATGAGCTGTTTCTTTATCATTCTAGACAATAAACTTCACAGATCCGTTTTTCGCTCCTCCTGTTGTGGTGGTGACGCCCAAGCACAGTGATAACAATAACAATTCGAATATATCTGGGTCACGATGCATCGCTGTTACCGCTTGGGTCGAGGTAAGGAATTTTACACTTTGTCTTTGTCTTTGTTCAAATCTGAAGAAAATGAAATTAATTAGGTACCCGCCTCTAGCCTGTTCCAGGCGTTCGGATAGATCACTCAAGATCACATGCCGTTCTTCGCGCGTCTGTTCACATCGCTCCCCCACTATCCGAACGCCTGGAACAGGCTGAGCTATACCATTTCGGTACGTGTCGCTGTGAATGGTATTTTTAGCCACTGGTGCACTAAACATACCCTGGGTGCCAGAGGCTTTTCTTGCGCGGTTTCCGGTTTCAAAATCTCTCTTATGGCCCGCGCGAAAAGCCTCTGGAGCAGGGCGCTATTGCTTTGATAACGCCGAGCCAATGGCAAGCCTGCTTAAATGGATTTAGTCCAGAATTTGGACTAGATTGCTGATTGGCTCCTAACGACTCCCTAAGGTATTTTGAATCTAATAGTCTCTGTGATTGGTTGACAAGAATAGTACGCTGCGGGGAAAAAAGCCTGTGAATGACGAGGCGATGAAGAGATAGAACAGTGATCGATAGAACAGCGATTGTTGTTGTTGCATGTTGTTGAATAATCGCGGATTCTGATGGAAGTTTGGAAAAGCACTTGAAGAGGCCTTAGCGATAGTTTTAAAAACGTTCGACGGTGTCGACGAATTAAGCGCCGAGCAGACAGATGGCATTATTAATTTTATTCGCCGCAAGGAGGTTTTAGCGGCCGAAGGCTTGTTGATATCTGCAAATGCTGCACCACGAGACTTTTTGATGCCCAAACCAGGAGAGCTTGAACATCGCTTAGTTCGCGCATGCTGTTCGTCTGCTTTCCAGTGGGATAAATTTTCATGATACCGGCGCTTTTTAAAGGAGGTTAACTCCTTGAGAGTTGCCTCATATCGTTCGATTAAAACACTTCTTGCAGAGAATTCGCGGGCCGACTGAAAGATCATTGTCGATCGCCAAAAGCTCTGAAACTCTACCTGAAATGTTTAGTTTTCTGGCGTTTCCGAACGTATCCACCATTAACCACCACACCAGCTTCACATAATCGGCACGATAGCGAAGACTTCGAGGTAGGGACCCTTTTTACAGGAGTTGTTTTCGTTCAACGAATACCGCCATTTGACACCTTGTAAAACTATCTGCTGTCATATCTCCACGTGCCATTACATGTGATCACAGTAGGACACTTACGCTGTGATTGGTTTAAATGTAATACGTTAAAAATGATCAAAGTTCAACGGGAACGGTAAATCAATGCGCCCTGTGCCAGAGGTTTATTTCTCGCGGCTCCGCCGCTCGCCGGGGCGTCGTCGGCCTTCGGCCGACTTCGGATCTCGACGCGACGGAGAAATAAAACCTCTGGTACCCAGGGTACACTAAACACGGTATGTTATTCCAATTACATTGTATCTCTTTTTAACCACAAAAACATATCCTATGATTTCATTCGTTGTAAAAGTTTATAACAAAATGATTAAGAATGATAAATAATTAAGGATTTGTTTTTATTGTTTCTATTTTGTCTAGCAAACGTCCACAAAAGATGCAAAGGTGTGTGTGAGAAGCTACAACAGTGACGCCAACAATAAGGATATCATTACAGTCGATTACATCGTTATTGGAGGTGGGTTTGAACTTCTATTATAGCTAGAGCCAAATTCCAGAAACAAAGAATGTAATTCAATTGCAATTGTTAAACTGAGGAATCCTCTATTACTGTTGGAAACAAGTTACCATTAAATTGATGGACTAACTATCTAAACATTTCAGTGCATGTTAACGAAACAACTGGCTACAAATATCTGCCATCAGTTTGGCTTTCAAATTACACGCGCGCCAACGTCTTCATGGTTGCCCTTTTGTTACACAACAAAGAGCTGTTTAAAACTATTTTCAGTTTGTTGCCGAGCGAAACAAGTTTCAATGAAATAATAACTAATTTTACAATAGAACCGTACTAGCTTATTACGATCCCAGAAAATACATTATTTGTTTACCTCGAAGAGGAAATCAGTGAATAGTTCACTGTTTGGCAGATAACATTGGACAGTTTACTCAAGACCAATGAGTTTTGAGAACTGATGATTTACATCCTTCTTTTTTTAAATACAGACTTGGATCCCTGCATTGATGTGACTTGTCATTATCACTGTCTGTGCAAGGCTTTTGGGCCCCGTGATGCTCGCTGCGTTTCTGTGGGACAGCTGTCCATCTTACCAAGAACCCGTATGTTCATCAAATGGCACGTCATACGACAATCAGTGTTTGTTTAAACAGGAAATGTGTCTCCTGCGACACAACTTCACCGTACAGCACCCTGGTAGCTGTGAAGGTGAGGAATGTTTCAAGTTGTTTTACACTGATTATCCTGGCGAACAACTCACACTCTTAACCTTTGTCTGAATGTGCAGAACTTTGCGAAAGTAATGCAACCGAACTGGCGCTTGTCAAAATTTCGGTGAAAGTCCGGAAAGCTTCGAATCACCTCAAAAGTAATATTGTAATTGCACAGCGAACAAAGGCTGGTGCCACACACGTGTGTCATGTTCAACGAACGACGGCAGCGATACACAAACCATTTTCGTTGAAGTTTCCAATTTGGCTAGATATATAAACAAAAAAATAAATAAATAAGAGCGAGTAAGTAAGTAGTAAATAAAATAATGCATATGAAAACAGGAAACAAAATCACATCATTACTGCTTATTCATGTTTTACACTGTTATTTTTTAAGGATTTCCTTTCCAGCGAGGTCGCCGTCATATGCCACATATTCCATCACTGGGATACTCTCATTGCGAAGTGATTAATCTCAAACCTTACGTGTTCTATCCTGACAAACCCACTGAAGTGCAGATTACTGTTAATCATATCGATAGCAGTGACAAGTCATATGTACATGATGCCGCTGTGGCCTGGGTTGAAAATGTGAATTACGATCGATTCACTGCGTGTGTGATGGCGACAGGGTTTAACGAGCGAAAGTCGAATGCTAACGTGTCAGTTGATTGGATGGCTTATCAAGGGGCTCCAGTTGGTGGCGTCGCCGGGGAAGAAGGGATATCACAATGGTGGACTGGAACGACTTGTAAAGCTGTCAATTTTCCGTCGGTTAGTGATTTTTTTTCTTGTAGTAATTTTTCACAAACGTTGCGATGGACACTGGCTAAACACATGTATAAAAGGTCGCTTCTGCCAGAGGCGGCACCGAACATATTTGCTAAGCAAACCAGGAGCTACCCTGGGTAGCGGGGGTGAAAGGTCTGTTTTTCTCGCTCGCGTCGGGATCGGCCAGAGGCCAACACCGGAAACCGAAACCGTGCAAGAAAAGCCTCTGGCTCCAAGGGTAACCAGGAGCTAATTTCCCTGTCAAATCCATACTAAATCCATACTGTGCCCACCCGTGGGAGGGGACTTCAATATAAGAGTGACAGTGCGATCGTCGTACCTTTAAGGGTTAAAATCCATGGCTTGGTACCACTTAGGATGTTTAAGTCTAAAATGACCACTGACTAAAAGGTCGCTTCTACCAGAGGCAACACTGAGGAACTAGACACTAACCTTCGCACTGATCCCGTTGACAACAACAACAACAACGACAGACGATGACGACGATGACGACGATGACGACGATGACGACGATGACGACGATGACGACGATGATGACGATGACGACGATGACGATGTAGCTGCGGAAATGCATATCTTCCCATGTATAAATGATTGGTTTGGCTAGGAGAGATGAGGTACGCTGTATAACATTGATTTATTTTTTTATGCAGGGAAAGTTTTCAGTGATACCTTCAGTATTCGTAACTGCTGCGCACCATCATCCAGGATTGAAGCGTGACGCAGCCAGTGTGTGGATAGAAGACGTCACACAATCCTCATTCAAAGTTTGTTTGAGGGAACTGCAGAATTACGCGGGATCTCACAAAGATGTTCATGTTGTAAGTACACATTTCGTTGATCATTGTTCATAGAAGTTGAGGTTGTTTCCCATTGAATATTTCAGATGATCGCGTTTGACTGGTAATTAATTTATTTCATTTTGGCTTAATAATATCCGTCCAGTATGAATTTTTAAATACAATTTATGAAAATATATTTTTTCTAATACCTGTACTCGTTGTTTTTAGAAATGGTTGGCGTTTTCGTCCCTCCACAAGCCTCTCTTCTCAGAACATGATTCAGTCTATTTTACTAATGCCCAGCATCCTCTTGTTGATAACAACAATGCTTATTGCAAGGTCAGTAATGTTTGGCTCGCAATGAAGGGCTTGGGTTTTTTTTACGCCCTGTGTGGTGAAATAAATAAACTGGGACTTGAAACTTGAAAATTATGGTTCTTTTATTTTCTAAACAAATGCAGAAATTAGCTCATATTCAAATGTCTATTGACACTGTATAGTTTGTTTGTTTGTTTGTTTGTTTGTTGGAAATAAATGATGGTACATTTTAAGCATGGTAGAAACACAATGAGAAAGATATTCCGTGACACCAGCTACCTGGAAAACGAATTCCGACTCTCCCAACATGAGCGTCTATAGTACAGGAGACTGGCGCGAGATTCAGTCAATCAGTGACACATTGTTGGCACACTCTTTATTTAATCTTGTCTCCCTCTCTTTTCCTCCTTCTAATGTTGTTTTAAAACCTAAAACACACTGGACAAAGAGTACACTCTTATTCTCCTATCGAACATCGGACAGGGGGAAGGGGAAGGGTGTTCCAGCGACTTATGACACTGATTGTAGCCATATAACTACAGGTTGAAAGTGCATGACAACCTATCCGCATAGTTTTAACTGAATGGTATCTTTTTCGATATGTTGTTTTTGCATAATCACAGATTATAATGTTTTGGTTCCTATGCAATCACTTATAACAGTATAACTAAACTCAAATAAAATATGTTCTCAGGATGTCCACTTCACCAAGACGTACAACAGCACCCGAACGTGTTTGTCTCAGCAAACCATTCAACAGGCGGTGGAAACCAGCAACCGGAACACAATGGAATAACTACTTGGGTGGAGGTTAGGACATTTTTTTTTAAACTCAAAATGTAATCATTCAACACCTCCCTAGTATACTGATCTCCGTGCATTTCTTATACCTTCCCTTTGGTGTCTTGTATTATAAATTGTGGATTGTAACTGCATGATCAATCTTCAGGGGCGAACCCCGGAGGGAAAGGTACTGTAAGTACGATAAAGCAAAATATGTAATTTAATAAGAGGGCCTTGACCATTGAGGAACATTTCCCAGACAGTTTAATTTAGAAAAAGTCGATTGCAAGCATCGCAAGCATTTTGAATTTAGAGCGGGCTAATTGATGCACTATTGAGAGGGAATTAAACGATGGTTATTTCTCGCTTTTCTGGATGACAATCTTAACTTGTGTTAAATTAAAGCGAATTTGAGTTAACTTCCCCAACTGTTTTAAACTATATTCAGAATAGCATAGTGACCAATTTGAGCACTACGTATTTAGCTTTATTTTAGTACGCCACTGATTGTGTTTTTATGTTTTTTTAGTATATCAACGAGACCGGTGTCCGAGTTTGCTTAAAGGAATTGTACGAGACAAAATATGATCCACTTTCTATATC
Organism: Desmophyllum pertusum; assembly: GCA_029204205.1. Lineage (NCBI taxonomy): Eukaryota > Metazoa > Cnidaria > Anthozoa > Scleractinia > Caryophylliidae > Desmophyllum > Desmophyllum pertusum. Next base: position 521,292 of record MU825911.1, read on the forward strand.
ATACACTGTCTTATCAGGTAAGGACACACGAAGTAATAAACCGCAATTGACGGTATGTATTCTTGATTTCAGAGAAAAGACGAGTAAGATCTATTTCGACGTCTTTAATTCTAAGCGATTAATTATTTCAAGACAAACTTGAACCAAATGTATCAAGAGTTAGCGACCACGTGTTGGCGGAATGGATGCAAATAATCGAAAGAGGCTTTTCTGGAAATATGAGTGAGGGAATAAATGTTTATATAAATTATGACACCTATTTGTAGCATACCTGATAAAACCCAAGCTGGTGAATTATTTTGCTCTCACTTGTTAAAATTAATGATTATAACGTATTTGGTCATGTTAGATTCTAAAAAAAAACCGGGAAGTTTTAAAATTATTATTTTACCTGGTGGGTGTACCGCCAACCGAATCGGATGCCAACCCTTCCTGGCTAAAACAAAAAATACGTTTACCGCTCAATCGGCTCAAATTTTTGCCGTGCATTTTTTCTGGTTAGGGGTGGCCGGGGTTGTTTTGAGGGGTCTGCTTAGTGGTTTGTTGTTCACCCTGGCAAAGTTATTCTCGCATTCCTGGCAGACATCCTGGTTCTGCCAGTTCATGCAGCTACATATGGTTGGCAAAGGTAACTCCACGATACCATAAATGGTGCATGCACCTTACTTCTCTTGAATCTCTTTACATCTACAGATATATGCCAGCCAGGATGGAGTTACTATGGTGGTTATTGCTACTTGACGAGCCATGCATGCGCTCCATGGGTAACTGCTGAATCAAATTGTACCATCATGAGTTCTCAACTGGTGACGGTCCACAACCAGGAAGAAAACGTCTACATTCAACACCGCCATAACGGAGAGAGGTCCTGGATAGGACTCAATGATCGAAGTGTGGAAGGTTCTTTTGTTTGGACAAACAAAGAAATAAGTAGTTTTAGATTCTGGGCTCCACAACAACCCAACGACTGGAAAAACGAAGACTGTGTACACACTCTTGGCGCGAGGCATGGGTACACATGGAATGACGTGCCATGCAATAACTGCTACAACTTCACTTGTTTTACAGGTAATAAACCTCGCGATTGAGTTTTCCTTTGCATTGGCTAGGAATTTAACATGTTTTTTCACTGGAAAAAAAATAATACAAGAGCCATTATTTACCGTTATATATATATTTCTTCAGACTTAGACGAGTGCAATACGAACTCTCATGTCTGTGACGGCAATGGAGATTGTCAAAATACCGTGGGCTCATACAAGTGTACGTGTAAAGCTGGGTATGTAGGAGACGGGAAAACATGCAATGGTAAGAATTCAACACTTAAGGTAATTCCCTGGTAATAGAACCAAACATAGATTTCCGATGAAACTTGGTACACTTTTGTAACAAGTCAAGGAGATAATAAAAACGTGATAAAAAGAGGGGGTCACCGTGCTCGTTTCCACGCCACAATGCTGACGAGTGCGGTCATTTTGGCCCCTTTTGGCAAAAACCGTGCGCAGCAAATAAGCTCGATGTTTTTCAATGCAGCCGTGATATCGCACAGAGTTTGACTTTATTCCATTGTTTATTCACCGACGTTCCAGAAAAATGTCTTCGATTTCCTTTGTATTTACTTTACACTCCAAAGTAGATTCAAATTGGATATGCGCTGTGGGACCGTAGTGGCCCCCCTCCGGAGAATTTAGTTAAATTGCCAAAAAACTGATCATAGATTTCTTCCCATCTTTTTCTTGTGTAATGTAGATACTGTTCTTATTAAAATTATGAAATAAAAAATGGGGGTCACCGTGCTTGTTTAGAAGAAAACGACCATTTATTTCCCAGCCAAGCTTTGTCTGAAAGAAATCCTGTAATGTTCTGTATGTGCGCGCGCTCGCACTCGCGCTAAATGACGCGTGGCGCGCGCAAATGACGCAATAAATTATGCGCAGTAAGGATGCGCAATGCAATACCAAGGAATCACCTTAAGGTGATTCCCTTTAATTGCATTGCGCATCCTTATGCGCATAATTTCTCGCGTCATTAGCGCGCGCCACGCGTCATTGGCGTGAGCACGAGCGCGCGCACATACAGAACATTACTGAATTTATTTCAGGCTAAGCTCTGCTGGGAAATAAATGGTCGTTTTCTCCTAAACGAGCACGGCGACCCCCCTTTTTTATAGCATAAATTTAAATGTCATACGGTTGACTACGATATATCGCGATAAATTGAGATATCTTTATTTGAATGCTGTAAAGAGCACGTCTTTAAGTAGTGCTGGGTATGCGCGCACGCAACAAATTATTCAATTTGTTTCATAATGTTAATTGCTGTACCACTAAATAGTTTATAATGTAAGATAAAAGTCTATTTCGTTGAACTGCTCTAATATTTTAATGCAAACAATGATTTTTTTTAGAAATTATAGTTCCCCTTTCTGATTACTAGGGTTCCTCGCGGGTCGTATAGTTACTATAATGGCCATCCATGTTATGCAAAAACGAGCACGGTGACCCCCATTTTTTACACTGCATTTTTTCTAATATGCATAACATAATCACCAACTGGACCAAGTTTTAGAACATTCTGAATAGTACTTCTTTTTCGATGGAATCACCTTAAAGGAACATCACATATAAATAACTTTAGAGCTGCTGTTCTAATAGTAAAAATATATATATCTAAAATATATGATTTTTAGAACCGAAACTAGCGCAATGTTGAGGCAGAGGCTATATCGAAAAACTAGAATTAAAAACGATCACGTGTGTACTCATCCCATCATCGTTACATATAAAGGAAAGCACGAACATATAATCACCTCAAAAAGGCTAATTACAGAGGCCCTATACTACTTTTTATGCGGAAGGGAACAAAAAAAAAACAACATCAAAAAACAACAAATTGGAACTCGCAAGAATACTGGATTCGACTTTCCAGTTTTCTTTGACACTGGCTGGTAATCCAGTGTGTTTTCTCGCAGAAAATAAAATACTACAAAGGGCATTATTTACTGTTTTGTTTATTCGTTGCAGACTTGGACGAGTGCAGTACGAACTCCCACGGCTGTCACGGCAATGCAGATTGTCAAAATACCGCGGGCTCATACAATTGTACGTGTAAAGCTGGGTATGTAGGAGATGGGAAAACATGCAATGGTAAGAATTCAACACTTTAAAGGAAACATCGCTGATATAACTTTAGAGTTATTGTTCTTATCTTCGAAAAACGTCTACAATCTATGATGCTTTAGAATAGGAAATAGCGCAATATCGAGGCGAAGACTGTTTCGAAAAACAGATAGTTCTTGAAACTAGAATTTAAAATAAAACGGCGTGAACGATCACGTGTCTACCCAACCAATCATTATTATATATAAAGGAAAGCACGTACATATAATCATCTCAAAAAAACTAATTGTACTGGTCCCATGCGATTTTTTTTTTTCGTATCAGCAAAAATAAGAAACTGCAACAAATTAGTGTCACAAGGTATGCTGGATTCGACCTTCCGATTGATGAGATATTAATATGTATTCATATCGATTCTATATTAATACCTTTCAATACTTTGGAGTTTTCCTTTGCCACTGGCTGATAATCCAGTGTTTTTTTCTCACTGAAAATAAAATACTACAAAGACATTATTTACCATTCTGTTTTTTTGTTCCAGACTTGGACGAGTGCAATACCAACTCCCATCGCTGTCACGGAAATGCAGATTGTCAAAATACCGTGGGCTCATACAAGTGTACGTGTAAAGCTGGGTATGTAGGAGACGGGAAAAAATGCAATGGTAAGAACTCAAAACATCACATTAACTTTAAAGTGGTTGTCCTGATCGTAAAAAAAGAACGTCAAAAATGATGTTTTTAGAAACGAAACTAGCGCAATATCGAGGCGAAGGCCGATATAGAAAAAAAGGTCTTGAAACTAGAATTTAAAATAAAACAAACAATCACGTGACCACCCATCCCATAATTACTGTGTTGGCGTCCATCTGGAAGACAATGTATGGAGAGTTGAGCCTTGATCAGTCTGTTGTGGAGCTGTATCGCCTGCTGTGGATAAACAGCCCAATCACCCAAAAACCGCTCTATTTATTTGTTACAGATTTGGACGAGTGCAATACCAACTCCCATGGCTGTCACGGAAATGCAGATTGTCAAAATACCGTGGGCTCATACAAATGTACATGTAGAGCTGGGTATGTTGGAGACGGGAAAAATTGCAATTACGGTAAGGATCCAACATTAATGAAACATTACATATAACTTCCAAGGGGATAAGGGTTACCTCAAAAAATACTAATTAAAAAGCATGTTATGTTATTGTTGTACGAAACAATTTCAAATATACGAGGTAACCCTTTTTTAGAAATAAATCCGTTAGATTGAAATTATACTCGTTTGCCTTTCATCATCATCAGATCCTTTTCCCCGTGTAGGGAATAGGGCGGGATAAGTTTCCTTTTATATCTACCCTCAATTTCCTCTATTGGTTTGAGTTGTACTATTTCAAAAACGAGTGCGAGTGTTTTCATCACGATTTCCAAACACGAGAAAACAGATGAAAGCACGAGGCCGTAGGCCGAGTGCTTTTATTGTTTTCGAGTGTTTGGAAATCGTGATGAAACACGAAGCACGAGTTTTTGAAATAGCTTCTCAAACAAATGCTTTAAAAAGAAAGTACTAATTAGTAGTAGTTGACCCGCATTGTTTTCCAGTTCTTAATTTACGGTTACCAAACGTATGCTCTGAATAGTAGTAATGAGATATTGTTTTGCACTTCTAATTAACAGTTTCTAAATCTGTTGGGGAAACATGATCATGAAGTCAATTGTAAATGAGTGAAAATGTGTTATTTTGCATTTCGAGCATGATGATAATCTACTTTAATGCCCTAAGTCATTCAAGTATCTTGTAGCTCAATGGTAGAGCGTCCGACTGCTGTGCGGAAGGTCACAGGTTCGACTCCAGCTGATAAAACATTGAATTCTTTTTTCCTTTGAAAAATGCTTCCATGGTAATTATTTAGTTTAAGTCCAAGTCATATAAATGCCGCAGGAATCTTGATATCCAATAAAATTGGATATGAACATCACTAGTGATGTTCATATGAAGATCACGAGTGATCTTCATCTGTCATTTAATTGGATATCCAGAATCATGCACGTGACAAACGTTCCCGCCACATGGTCTTCACCGGGTATCAAACCTCATACACGTGACGAAATGCGTGGCTTCTCATAGGTTAATTAGCTCATGAATTATTAATGAGTTTGAGAAGTTAATTTCCTCCCACAGAGATGTAATTAGGTAGTTAGCCCAGTCCGCCAACAGCTCTTTTCCTTCCTTTTTTTAACTTTCAGTGGTGTCGAGAGAATCTTGCATGCGCATGCTCCATGTTGACCAATCAGAAACGACCGATTGGGGGAAGAGGGAGAATGCGCATGGATGTATGAATATATCATTCTCAACAAAACAATGCGAGACAAAACTTTTATCTTCTACCAGGAGCAATTTTTGATAAGGATTAATTGTCCATTATATAATTCACTGTGTAAAACTCGCGCCGTGATTGGTTTAGAACTGTTATCTATTAGAGTACAGACGCACGAATGACGCCACGAAGCGGGAAAACGCGCGGGCGCCCTGCCTGCTCCAACAAATCCTTCGCTCAAAACAGAGAAATATATTCGTAAAACTAGAAATATTCCGTAGGAAATTCAATGTAGTTCAATTGATACGAATTTTAAATCGGCTGTTCAAGCTTAGCTAGAACTTGGAGGAAAATATGATGGACTTTTAGCTCATTGTGAACAGAATCCGAGAAATTTAGCGGGATTATCGTTCGCCGAAAAGCGACTTGCAACGGGATTTTGACTGGAATATTTCAGATTGTTTTTCCTCATATCAGGACGGAATAGAGGTTAGTCTCTAAATCTTTGCTTTTCGAAACATTTGCTGAGTTGTGCTTTAGTTTATTTTAAGCCGTTTAGTTTTCACAAAGTTTTATATGAGTGCATGAAAACACTGTGGCCTAAACTCGATGTTTGTTGACATAATTTTTATCGGCTTATTTAGCATAAAATCAAGTAAAAATCCGAAGCGAATATCTCCAAAATTATATAAAACAAATAGATTCCATGTTGCCGTGCGTCTGTTCAGTAATAGATCACAGAAGACGTCAAAATGTGGTAAGAACACCAGTGACCAACTCGCCGCAGCGGCTCGTTGGCCACTTTTTTGTTCTTACCACATTTTGACGTCATCTGTGATCTATTACTGAACAGACGCACGGCAACATGGAATATATTTGTTAAATACAAAGCAATCCAAATAGTCAAATAGAGTAATGTTTAAGGCTAAACTAGTGAGCAGCACTGAACGAACTTAAATTGCAAAACTTTTATTTTCCTACGCGTTTCGTTAGACTATCGCTAACTTCATCAGGGAGTAGTTTTTACAAGTAATAAACATGCTTGTATATATACACAGAATGTACACGTTTACGGATTTACGTAAAGGAAACAAGCTACATGTTTTTGCAAGGAGTGACTAAGGTGTAGCATATGTGTGATATATTTGTAACATTACATATGCGTGACATATTTATTTTGGGGGGTCACAGATTTAGTACTAAATCTGTGACCCCCAAAAATAAATATGTCATGCATATGTAATGTTACAAATATATCACACATATGCTACACCTTAGCAACTCCTTGCAAAAACATGTAGCTTGTTTCCTTTACGTAAATCCGTAAACGTGTACATTCTGTGTATATATACAAGCAAGTTTATTATTTGTAAAAACTACTCCCTGATGAAGTTAGCGATAGTCTAACGAAACGCGTAGGAAAATAAAAGTTTTGCAATTTAAGTTCGTTTAGTGCTGCTCACTAGTTTAGCCTTAAAAATTGTAATTTGACAACTTGGAGTAATTGTTTGCTGCTGCTGCGAGGTCGCAACCGATGCTTTCATCTGTCGTTCTCAAACTCATTAATAATTCATGAGCTAATTAACCTATGAGAAGCCACGCATTTCGTCACGTGTATGAGGTTTGATACCCGGTGAAGACCATGTGGCGGGAACGTTTGTCACGTGCATGATTCTGGATATCCAATTAAATGACAGATGAAGATCACTCGTGGTCTTCATATGAACATCACTAGTGATGTTCATATCCAATTTTATTGGATATCAAGATTCCTGCGGCATTTATATGACTTGGACTTAAACTAAATAATTACCATGGAAGCATTTTTCAAAGGAAAAAAGAATTCAATGTTTTATCAGCTGGAGTCGAACCTGTGACCTTCCGCACAGCAGTCGGACGCTCTACCATTGAGCTACAAGATACTTGAATGACTTAGGGCATTAAAGTAGATTATCATCATGCTCGAAATGCAAAATAACACATTTTCACTCATTTACAATTGACTTCATGATCATGTTTCCCCAACAGATTTAGAAACTGTTAATTAGAAGTGCAAAACAATATCTCATTACTACTATTCAGAGCATACGTTTGGTAACCGTAAATTAAGAACTGGAAAACAATGCGGGTCAACTACTACTAATTAGTACTTTCTTTTAAAGCATTTGTTTGAGAAGCTATTTCAAAAACTCGTGCTTCGTGTTTCATCACGATTTCCAAACACTCGAAAACAATAAAAGCACTCGGCCTACGGCCTCGTGCTTTCATCTGTTTTCTCGTGTTTGGAAATCGTGATGAAACACTCGCACTCGTTTTTGAAATAGTACGTCTCAATACATATTAGTTGTTTTGGAGTCAAGGCAATGTTCTTCATTTGGCGTGCGGCATAGAGATTCCAGCGTGCACATAAACAACAGTAATGACCATCTTTTAAACGGGGAAGAGATGACGCAGAAGTTAATTGTTTCTGATTGGTCTAACGTGGAGTATCGGCATGCAAGTTTTCCTCGGCCCTCTTTTCAGCGCTACCGAGAGTAGAAAAGCGTGAAGATGCCCAGTCGATGGACTGGACAACAAGTCGTGTATTAAAGATTAGGTAAACTGTATTTTGCCCAAGCCTGCTCGAGACCGTACTGCGTAAATATCGGCACTCTGTTTGTTTCTGTACTATGGGTCGATATTCTCCCAGCATGCCTCTCGCACATGGGCTACTGAGCTAACTCCATATCTCAGGTTATCCTGGAAGATATAACAGTGGTGTGTTATTTATTAGCCTAATCAAACGGGTTTGTTTTTCCATATCAGTTTCAGAATGTAACAGCTACAACACATTGGCCGGAGCTGACAGAAAAGTTACCTACGGTCTAGGAAATGGAGTATGTGACACTGCGTTGAGTGGCTGGTACCGTTTTGAAGGAGCCGCAGGTACGAAAATGCCTACGTCATCTCCAGCTACGCAAATGTGTGGCACTTACGCAACCGGCTGGCTGAATGGCGCGCATCCTACGGTGGCTGAAGGACAAGTCACGAGACAAGTCTGCTTCCACTGGAGTAGCAACTACTGCTACTGGTCCAAAAGTATTGCTGTGAGAAACTGCGGCTCTTTCTATGTCTACAACCTGAACAGCACACCGGCATGCAATCTCCGATACTGTGGCAGCGACTAAAATACCCAGCAACAGACGAGTGATTATTTTCAGTTCATATGAGATGAATGAACTAGTATTACACTTAGCTTTCATAAGTCTTAAATCAATTTAGCATGTCATTCAAGTTCCCTTATATAATCAGGGTTTACTGTAATGTTTTTATATGGTGTGGAACTCCAATGTAACGAAGTGCCAAGGGACTAGGAAAATGTGTTCGTTATAACGTTTTTTTTTTAAATTTTCTGTCAGCAGCTCCTTTTAAGGAGCTGTTCTAAAATGTGCAGTCTTTTACAACGGAATGGAGTATTAAATTATGATTTTCGTCTCTGTTGATCTGCACTGTTTCGCATTGAACTTCAGGCGCGTGATGACATTTATTCGTTATATATTTGGGGGGGGGGCTTATGGATTGTGTTCGTTATGACGGGGATTTCGTTATACCGAAGTTCGCTATATCGAGGTTCTGTTCCATACATTTTACTGTAGCTTTGGCCGAGCTGAAACATATAATTCGTTAAAGAACCCACATCACTGTTCGAAAAGAGTAGGGGACTTTGCGGTCTGGCCTGTTCACATGGGCTGGAGGCCGGTTTACGGGTATACCACAGGTCACCAAAGCGTATTATGAGAGTTTGTATCGAGCTGAAATTCGATCGAAAATAATTTTCACTTTTCCTTCGAAAAGTTGTAAATAATGTGAAATAAAGTTTAAAAACCTCACCTGTTGTCTTTCCCGGTGTTTTTATCGCTTCTGGAAGCTGCTATGGGCGAATTTCGACCTTCGGTCGAATCTGCCACTGTAGTGTACTAATAGAAGGGAAAGGTCGGAAAGCAATTTGAACATTTCCCCAACCGTTTTTCGAGGTTCGGTTCGGTTAGAAATGCTCGCTAAAAATATATTTCTTCCCTAGCCGGCGCTTTCAAATCACACTAAATCTCAAGAAGGATGATGTACGTACCTTTCTGTGTGATTCAATCGCCAATAGACCGATCTCTCGAAGCACAGTTTTACGTTGAAAACAGCTAAATTTTTTCAACGGCAGCCATTGCACGGGGACGAGGCTATGTTCCAGCAAGTGGGTCAAAACCCAACGGCCGAGCGCCAAAGTATACTCCACAAGGGGTGATACGCGTAACCTCTGTGTCCGGCTCAATACCAAACGCACTCCCTCCCGGGTAAGTCGGCAAGCTGGCGGCCGGCGTTCAAACTTTGGCGGGAAATTCAGGTGCCAAAGTGTACTTACCCGGGAGGGAGTGCGTTTGGTATTGAGCGACACAGAGGTTACGCGTATCACCCCTTGTGGAGTATACTTTGGCGCTCGGCCGTTGGGTTTTGACCCACTTGCTGGAACATAGCCTCGTCCCCGTGCAATGGCTGCCGTTGAAAAAATTTAGCTGTTTTCAACGTAAAACTGTGCTTCGAGAGATCGGTCTATTGGCGATTGAATCACACAGAAAGGTACGTACATCATCCTTCTTGAGATTTAGTGTGATTTGAAAGCGCCGGCTGGGGAAGAAATATATTTTTAGCGAGCATTTCTAACCGAACCTCGAAAAACGGTTGGGGAAATGTTCAAATTGTTTTCCGACCTTTCCCTTCTATTAGTACACTACAGTGGCAGATTCGACCGAAGGTCGAAATTCGCCCATAGCAGCTTCCAGAAGCGATAAAAACACCGGAAAAGACAACAGGTGAGGTTTTTAAACTTATTTCACATTATTTACAACTTTTCGAAGGAAAAGTGAAAATTATTTTCGATCGAATTCCAGCTCCATACAAACTCTCATAATACGCTTTGGTGACCTGTGGTATACATGCAGTAATTGGCGCAAGGTTACCTGCCTACTTGGCAAAGCTAAATACATTATATTAAATTAAATTAAACCGGGGATTTCGTTATAAAGGACCGTTTCGTTATATCAGGTTCCACTGTATGTTGTTATGTAAGAACGTTTTATTTCAGTTTTTAGCTGAGGTTGAGCCAGGACTAAACGTTCCTATTTGTTGGTCGCGATTTGAGCCTGAGAACGTTCTTGAAATGTTCCAAGTCACATGCAGCAATTCTATAAATTTTAAAATTGATATACACGCATAATTTGCATGCACCTTATATCCGGCGGTTGGTGGGGGGTGGGAGGGGGGGGGGGGGGGGGGTATAAGTGCAATAACGAAAATGTTTCAGAATGAGCTGATAAGAAACAAGTCGATGCAGCAATATGACGATACGTTTTCCATTTACTGGTCTCTAAGTCCATGACAGTCAATATATTGGGAGCAAAAACAAATTAATTTCGAGTGCTGAGAACATTAAACGCAACGCATAATGAAACGGAAGAAATAAAATCGATATGGTGTTTGGCCACAATTTTTTTTTTTCTGGATTCCGATGACAAGCAATTCCGTATAACTTGAATTCTGAAAATTACGAATTGTAAACTTAAGATACGTATAATGGCAAAATGTGTTACTCACACAATTTAAGGAATGTAGTTTGGCTAGAAAGCGTTGTCTGGAAATTTTTTCCCCAGGAACGTACTTGGAAAGGTGACAGTCCACGCACAAATTTTAATTACAGACAAAATGCGACTGCACTGTATAGCTTTCCCATACAGCTCAATTCGTTACTTTTTCAGAATGATTAGTTTTACTGAAGTTATATGTGATCGGATTACAAACACTGTAATTTCCGACGTACCTCACTGTCTGATGCTTAGATTTTCCTTCGCCAAAAAAACGGTCTATATCTGTTCCTGTACTCATTTTATTGCTATTTTTTGCGTGTTAAGCTTGGATTTTCCTTCGCCAACGAAACGGTCTATCTGTTTCTGTATTCATTTTTGATTGCTATTTCAAAACTTTTCTGCAAATTTGAGTTTCTTGACTATTCGTCTTGCGGTTTGATCGTGTCAAAGTTAAATCAAAGTATTCGCGTTTTTTTTTTAATTTATTCGCACAGTAAACAGACAAAATGGCCACCGCGACATATAAGACATCAATATTGGGTACTGGGTATTTAAAACAATATATATTTTTAGATTATTGGACTGTGAGAGCGTTGCATGTCGCTAAAGGTTGTTTCTCTTATAGCATTGCCTTTGTAGGTATTTTACCAGTCAAGCTGAGTCCTTTTCATAACTGATTTATTTATGACATGAGCGATTGAATTTGCTCCATATCACCCAGCATCGCCGAAGAGGGCAATATTCCTCACTTTTTCCTACTCAAGAAAAAACTGAGACCTCTGAAGGAAGTAATTTAGTTTTAAAGTGAACCTCCATTGAAATACTTGGTAATAGTAACATACCAAGCTCCATTTGATTATTGCTTGAATTTTGGGGGAAATATTTAATAATAAGTTTAATAAGTTGAACCTGTAGCATCACGGCGGGTTGCAACAGCCAGGGGTCGAATATTCTTCCATCGAAATTATGCCCACCCACCAACCAACACGCACCCTAACCTTTCCATTGTTGACAATGTTTGATTTTTGATCACATTCGGTTTAAATAAATGACACTGTATAACAGCCTGGGGTGAAATATTCCTTAATTGAAAATGTACCGCCGGTGTTTTCCTGAAAATAAATAAGCGTTTGTGGTTAATTTCTCAAACAGGGTCCCTTGTTTAAAAAAACTCATTCCAGTCACATGCACTGAAATATGTTTTCACGTTAATGATTTGAGTTAATATACCGTAAACTGCTGCTTATAAGCCTTGACTTATACAACTTCGTAAGGGGTTTTGGATGGGCTTATAAACCGGGAGGCTTATATCGGGGGGGGGGGGGGGGGGGGGGGGGAGCTTATAAGCGGAATAAAAAAAAACGTTTCGAAATAAGCTATAACAGCAGTGTTGATCGAAATACTTTTTTTCATTTACTGGTTTTTAATTAAGCCTTAAAACGTCATATATAATTAATCGAATTAATTTCAATATTTGGAACAAAAACTAGAGGGGGGCTTATATCCGAGGGGGCTTATAATCGGATGTATTTTTTTGTTTACAGGTAGATGGGCCTTTAACCGGGGGGGCTTATAAGCGGGGGGTGGGGGGCTTATAAGCAGCAGTTTACGGTATCCTCGGATATTGCAAAGCTCGAGGAAGAAGAAATTAGAAACTGTTGCAATTAAGATTATGCAATTAAGATCATGCTTCTTTTGTTTTAAGGATTAAATGTTTTAGTTTTAAGGGTTTTTTTTAGTGCAATGGCATTTGAAGAACTAGAAACTGATTTACTTTGGAATCGATTTTCTTTTAAACGGCTAGCTCAATTTTGAGAACTTTCAAAGTCGAATCTACAACCGATCAACAAATCGTCGCATATCAACACATTGTAAAGTAGTCAGGTCATGAGAACAAAGAGAATCATCAACACATCAGTGCTTTTATTGCCTTGATGTAATAACGAATTCTCACAACTCAAACAAATTTGACATTGACTCCGAGCATATACTACCGCTCAGTTTACCGAAACGTCAGTGACCAACAGTTATCTTTCAGTAAGATCACTCTTCAGCGGATGTTCTCAAATTCCATAAAGTTAAAATGAAGGAAATTATATATAACCGATCTTGTTTAGCATGGATTTTACTTCTGGAATTGACTGACGCATTAATATAATAAAAGAAGGAATGTATTAAATTTTGTTTTTCCGTACTGAAGTGAGTTTCATTTTGTTTGTTTTCTGCCAGGGATAAATCTGAGGACATGTAATATACAACATAAACAGTATTAGCTTGACCTCTTTGGATAATTTTATTGCGGGTATAAACAATATTGAGATTGAACAGCCGCCATCTACGAGTACCCCGAAATAGGAGTCTAAACTATGACCACCCACAACCTCATAGTTACAGAGTTACACTGATGGGTAGAAATTCACAGGTTCGATCGTCTCCTAGCAATTATCTTTTCCGACTAGCTTGCCTCGCTTAATTGTTTCTACCCGGCTCAACTCCGTCCAGTTCGTAGACTGTTCAACAGCCTCACAGGTGTTTAGTCTAGGCGCATTTCCCTCGCTCTACCGAACTTTGGTCAAATAAACAATAAAAGAGGCATAAAGCAATACATTTGAATTGACGAATGTCCGAAATGCACATCAACGATTTTACCGTGGAGTGTCTATACTGACATGCGTGCCAAAGTCATCTTGCATGGTGAATATATTTTGACTTGAAATAAATATAAAAAACTGAGTTAAATACTGGAACAAGAATGCGTTTTTAACATAACTTCTGTGACTTAACCTATAATTTGTCGCCCTTTATTTGTTTACAACACGTCTTTTTTTGGCGAATTAAATTATAATACATAAAACTCCAGCTGAGCAGTCCGATTTCGTAAAGACGATGAAATTTAAATCTGGCACCCAAAATAATAATCTGAAATAAATGCTAATACTGAAAAGAAAAATAAACAATTTGAAAAAAAAGAAAACGTTGTTGAAAAAATGAAAATTGGAAAATATCAAAATCAGTTCGTATTGAATTGTTGCCTGGTACAGCTTTAGAAAATGTGAAGGGTACGGATAAGAAGATTATATTAATGATTTGGTTTTCATCATCTAGTCCTCACCTTTCGTCAACCTTGGTCAACCTTGTCAAATAAGTTTTATCGCTATCATTTAGTCACACGTAGCTATTACACTGTATCATAATATAAACTGCGTCAGAGCATACAACCCTTTCAGTTAAACAACATGGCTTACGAGCGCCATCTCTCGATTCACTTGTCCTTTATATTCTTCATAACTTTCCTAGCTGATCAGTCCAGTGAAGGTATGTGACAACAATTTTGCATTTTACTTTGGCAATGCTTATTAAAACGCAGAGGTAAGGATTACTATCTGTCCTTACGAAGAAAAATTTAAACAGAGCGAGAAATGGGGGAGGGAAATGGGGGAGGGGCGCACGAATTAAATATTCTTGATGTTGGTAATTGGGTTCACCATGAATTTCCATGCAATACTTAATTAGTAATCATTTGAATATTAAATATAACACCATTCCAGTTCAAGCAAGTGTCTTTATCTATCTATTCACAGCACTCAGTTTCAAGGCTGGAAAGGAAAACATAACTATCGCCAGCCCAGGACTGTTTGCTTGTAAAGAAGTTTCCTTCCAAGATCCTTTCAACCGCGGACAGGACGTCAAGTTCTCGCCTCAATTGGTCATGCTGTAAAGAGTGAAACTACTCGTAATGGCGCTGCAATTTGGGTTGAGGATGTGACAGCAAGTGGATTCACAGTCTGCGTATTGGAGTTTGGAGACGGTTCCAACGATACTGCGGAAGTGAACTGGATTGCTGTCAAATCTGCTCCATCTGGATCCCAGCTAGGAGCTACTTCATTAAACTCTTGGACAACTGGAACGGAATGTAAGAGGATCGATTTTCAGCAGGTTAGACTGATTTATCTTTAAAGTGTGTACGTGTATTTATATATGGCTGGCCAAAGTTGTTACATGTTGTTGTTCGTATTTTGGCCTTGACACAATGGGTTTAAACGTGCGTTTAAGCAAATAAACAATAGAAACATTTCAGTTTCGTAATTCAACCATAGTGTGTAAGCGCAAAACAAAAGATTGTGCATGGTGGTGGAAAAAACATAAATATTGCATCTTTGTTTGTTACTTTGAATTTCTCTCTATTAACTATGGGTTGACTTAAAAGTTTCGTTAACAATAGATGGCATCTGTAGTTATCAAAAGCAACAATATACATATAGCAACAATTAGACAAAAGATGTAAAGATTAAACAAGACACTCGAATTTAATAAACGGACGATCAATCGTTCTGTCATCGGTCATAATTAAATACCCTAATATGTTTGCATGCCCTTTGTAAAACGATGTTTGGACGTATTGGACAGGAATGGTTATCATCTACCAAAACAATCCTGACATGTCCACTCTTCTTCTCGATATTATGTGCAGTTAGCGAACTCCCTTGTAGATAGACAAATAATATCACAGCAACTGCCATCAGCTAAGTAAACTGCAGTTTGTTTGTTTGTTTGTTTGTTTTGTTTGTTTTGTTTGTTTTACTTTTAAAGTGGTTTGATCAAAGCTATAATAAGCACCATTTCTGTTGGAATCTTTGTTATCAGGTCAAAATTGCAAAATCTATCAACAGGCATTGTTTTCATTGAAATAAACAGCTTTGAGAGCGGTCGTCGTCTATATATATTCCCTAAAGCTTGTCATTGAGAAAAAATGACAAACCTCAAACCTGGCCCGAATGCAGGTCTAGCGGAACTACCTTAGAAACAAATAATCTAAGGTTAATCAGATTGTTTGAGGGGGCTTCGATGATGGTTTGACCGCTCTTGGATCAGCCTTTCATATTTTAGCAATTACTGAAATAATATGAATGGCTGCTTGCACAATTTGACCGAAAATATAATATTTTAAAAATGTTTATTTATTTTCCTGCTTATTTTACCAATTTCGGAAATATATTTTCCTCTCAATTGAAGCATTTTTGTCTTTCCGAAGTTTGGTAAAATAAGCAGGGAAAAAACTAAAATATTCTGTTTTTGGTCAAAATATGCAAGTAACCATTCAAATTATCAAGCAATACGTCTTCTTTTCGACAAGGTATTTAAAATTTTCATTCATTCATTCAATCAATCAATCATTCATTCATTCATTCATTTTTGCTTGGGTTATTATTATTATTTCAGCGTTTCTCCACTCTTCCAACTATATTTGTGACTGCTAGTCACCAGCTTCTCAAGAGACCTCAGGATGCCATGGCCGTGTGGGTAGAGGACTTACGCGAGGATAATTTTAAAATTTGTCTTCGAGAAGCCAAGATTTTCGATGGACCACACAGAAACATAAAGATAGTAAGTGGATTTTGGATTTTGTTTTCCTTTAAGATAAACCAGAGCCATACATACTTCCCTAAACCATATTACTCGATTTCTCACCACTCGTCAATTATGAGGTCATATCACGCCAAAATAACCTCATACATTGCAAAAACATTTCCGCCATCTTGGATGCGTAATCTTGGATCATTTTTTTGAAAAATGTCAGAAAATCTACTCTGCATAAAATTCCAAAATCTCAATGTCTTGTCAAAAAGTGGTTGTCATTAAAACGTCACGTAACCAAATAATTGGCATACCAAAAATTGCGCCGTTAACTTTAAAGTGGCCATAACCTTTTTTTATTATTTTCTCATCTGAATCTAAACATTACCCAAGGAATTTCTGCGAAAAAAGTTTGTGATTTCCAGTAAACGCGATTTTTTTATGAGTGTTTCAAATCTTCAAAATCTTATTTTTGTTTGGTATACCCGTCCCGCTGTAAGAAGGCCGACGGGCTCACATTTTCCTGAATCTACGTCACAATTCCTATGTTTTGAAGCCACGTGTTCCTTAATCTACGTCACAGTTCCTCTCTCTGATGTCACGTGTTCCTTAATGTACGTCACAGATCCTTTGTGAACCGAGAAGCAACCTCGATTCCAGGCTCTCTCTCCTTTTCCTCCCTTGTCGTTGAGTAGAGAGACCCTGGTTGCGGCTGGTCACGTGACCACCCAGATTCTGGGTGGTAAAAAAATATATTCGGAGGGAGGGGTGGTAGAGTGTTAGAGTTGTTGCTGTGACAAATCTACCATGAGAGGGGGGAGCGTTGACTCTGAGTCGCAACTCGCAGACGCAGCAGGTCTTCAAACAACTCGCAAGAAAAGAAAGCACCAAAAAAGTTTGTACATATGCTTACATGTGGTTATTCAAGCTTCTACAGGCTTTGCCAGGCCGAAGATCACTGCGATAATCTTTTCTCGGAAACTGCTTGCGTAATTCTCAGAACTGCACAACTACGAACTACGACGATCGATTGGACGTTTTACAACGGAATTTTGTACACGGAAGAAAGCCGATCATTTCAAGAATTAAGTTTACATGTAAGCTTGGTATGTGAACAGCTTTAAGGTAACGAGTTTAAGTGATCGTTAAATTGTATTCACTGCAAAAACTGCCGATGGAAAAAAATTCCTTCGTACAGTCCGTTTGACATAAGCTTAAGCTTAATTATTTCGTGCCGTACAAGTTTGTTGATTTTCAAGGAACCGCTTCGAGCGGTTGTTGTTGTAGATTTTTTGACACAAGAAAACTATATTATAGTCAAACTAACACAGAATCAGTTAGAGAAAATAGTCAGCTACTCTTTTATCCTAAAATTTGGACTATTTCGCCCCAAATGAATTTGTAAATGAATGCCGTTGTGTTTTAATTTAGTGAGTTCGCAGGGTCAGCTGTGAACGACCTCGCCAAGCTTATTGTTGTTTTCAAAGTTGGTTTGAGACCAAGGTGTCTGGTTTACAACCTCGTTTAGCTTTACGATCATGAACCTGTCTACTTAGTGTAAAAGTGAATCTGAAGTCGATGGTTCATCGTTATAGCCGGTAGCTTATAAGCTTAAATTTTGTGTTCGCAAAGCGAATTTTCCATTCTCGTATTAAATTTTCGCGCCGCTGCTTTTGTGGCTCGAAAATATCCGTCACGTATACATTTTCATGTCATGAAGTTGTAAAGAATAAAAACAAACGTTCCATACAAATAGCCTGTTTCACTTTTAACATAATCTTACCGTATAAAATGCTGTTCCATTTTGAACCAAACTCGATTTGCCCCATTCGATCCCTTGGTTAGTAATTATTGTTCACCTTGACAAAACGGCCTCAAAGACCCACCCTCCCTGCGGTATTGTTGAAACCACATAGTCACGTGACCAGCCGCAACCAGGGTCTCTCTACTCAACGACAAGGGAGGAAAAGGAGAGAGAGCCTGGAATCGAGGTTGACCGAGAAGGACCCAGGGGAAACTAAAGCAAATGGTGATCCAAAATGGCGGCAAATTTGAAAGTTTTATAAAATTCATAAACAATTCGCGTTTTCTGCAAATCGCAAAATGTTTTCGCAGAATTTCCTTGGGTGATGTTTAGATTCAGATGAGAAAATAAAATAAAAAAGTTTATGGGCACTTTAAGGAAAGGTCACGAAGTATGGCCATTATCAGCGAGCGCACTTTGTGCCCTCCAGGAAGAATAGGGTTAATATGTATTATAATTCCAACAGCATATCTGCATGTTGCAATTGCTACTTAAAAATTATCGTCGTATCTTCTAACGGCGTGATTAAATATATTTGATCAAGGAGGACGAACACTTTTTATCGACGATGATTTTTTCCCTCCAGAACTGGATGGCATTTACAAATCTGAGGGTTGACAACTTCACCATAACCGACAGTCTCTCGTTTATCAACATAAACTCGCCATCTTATCAAGATAACTATGCTTTCTGTCAGGTAAGTGTAAAATGGAATCATCCTATTGGTGGTTTTCATCACAATTACAAATTAAAACTGTTTGCTTGCATGAACAAAATCAGAAAATTAGCAGGTAAAAGAACGGGCAGAAATAAATCTTTTGTCCAAATTATAGCTTTTTGGCGTTTTTCATAACCGAGTTATTGCCAAACTAATTTTCAGAAAATTACAGTATTTAGTATGCAGCCGCCATCTTGGTGTCCTTCTCTGGGGCACCAACATGGCCGCCATAAAATTGCACAAGAAGTAGAGTATATTCTACCGTCAATATCATTTGCTTTCACTTCACATTAGTTTAAACATCACTTCTAAATTATTATCACGTCTGAAAATTTAAAAATGATATAAAAATATCCGTTTTTTTGTGACAGTTCAGAAACACGTTCATTCTGGACATAACAAATTTCAAATAGCTATATTTCCAAACAAAATCACTGGATCGATACCAAAATTTGCATAAAGATTAATGATTTCCATGTCTAGAATATATAAAAAGAAGAGCTTTGTAGGATTAACAGTTTAGATTTTAGAATTTTGATGACGTCAGATGAAAACAAAGAATTAGGGTTTCAAAGATCTAGATAGATAACCACGCTTTCTGTCAGGTAAGTGTAAAATAGCCATCATCATATTAGGGTTTCAAAGGTCATAGACCTGACAGCAACAGTAGCTGTGCATATCGTAGTTTGATATATATTTTAGCTTTATGATCTATCTCTATCGAGATATCACAAACTAAAGTATATGTAGGTGTTGGAAAGGTTTGAATGTACACATTTTGGTACTACCCAAATTGAAAATTGGATAATAGAGGACCAGTTTTATTTCAGTGTGTTTTATCTTGATTACTTCCCTACTTCTGCGCATGACGCCCTTTGTCGCAAGCATACATTCGTAATTAATAAGCTGTTTCTTGACACATAAATAAAGTTTTCTATTCTATTCTATTCCAGACAATAAACTTCACAGATCCGTTTTTCGCTCCTCCTGTTGTGGTGGTGACGCCCAAGCACAGTGATAACAATAACAATTCGAATCTATCTGGGTCACGATGTATCGCTGTTACCGCTTGGGTCGAGGTAAGGAACACTTTGCCTTTGTCTTTGTTCACATCTGAAGAAAATGACATTAATCAGGTACCCGCCTCTACCCTATTCGAAGGTGTTCGGATAGATCACTTGAGGTGACTCCCTATAGTTTTATGACCGAGCGCGCGCTGTTGACGAAAGCTTTAGTAATCTGCGCGCGCTCAAAGGAAAATCCTCGAACCGCGCGTGTTTTTCCGATTTTTTATGACGTCACCATGGTCAAAAAATTCAAAATTAACCGTGGATTTTCTCGCATTTCCTTCGGTAAATTTTTGTGAAAATTCGCACAATTCAAGACAGAAACGTTCCTATCACATGACCGTTTTTGAAGAAATTTGTCAGAGCAAGTAAGTTTTATTGTTTAAAGTAACAAATGAGGTAATATTGGCAAAATCGTCTGAAAAACCACAAGGTTTCCCCCCCCCAAAATGCCAGGCAAACTCAGTTTCATAAGATGGCAAAATTTAAAGAAATTTCACCGAAGGAAACGAAAAAAAATAAGGAATAAAGATAAAATATAGCAAAAATGTGCCATTCTTTAGATGCTGTGTTGCCATGGCAACGGCCTCCAACGAAAAAAGTAACAACCTATAAATAACTGTAATTATATCAGTTTCCTTACTGGTAAATATTGGGAACAAAAAATCAAAGACAAAATAACTGGGGTTTCCTTTCGAACTCATGTCAGTTAGTGTAGGTCATTGGTAAATACTCCAGGGAGTCACCTTAATAGTACTCGCCGTTCTTCGAGCTTTGCGCGTCTTTTCACGTCGCTTCCCCACTATCCGGGCCGAGCTATATCATTTGAACAAAGTATGTTATTCAAATTACTTTGTATCTCTTTTTAACCACAAAAAAATCATATCCCATAATTATATTCGTTATAAAATGTTATACTGTAGAATAAATAATTGAGGAGTTTTATCTTTTTTTTCTATTTTGTCTAGCAAACATCTACAAAAGATGCAAAGGTGTGTGTGAGAAGCTACAACAGTAACGCCAACAATAAGGATATCATTACAGTTGATTACATCGTTATTGGAGGTATGTCTGAATTTCTAGATACAACTTCTAGAAAGAAAAGAATGTAATGCATTTGTTAAAGAAATAATATACTGTTAGAACAAGTTACCATTAAATTGATGGGAAAATATTATAAACCGAAAATGTGTCCAAGGCAAAGTATAATGATGTCAGTACCTGTCAGTGCATGTTAACGAAATAAACTGGCTACAAGTCTCTGCCATTTTGGCTTTCAAATTACACGAGCGCCACCATATTGGGTTTTATGGCATTTCATGGTTGCCCTTTTGTTATACAGCAACATAGCTATTGTTTTTCTGACAACAGTGGCAACCACAATACGTCGAAATGTAGTACAAAATCAGAAATTAGCTCTCACAAAATACCACTGAGCTTTCAGTTTGTTGAAGTGAAATAACTTTCAATGACAAACTTGAGTGATCCGGTAACAAAAACTAATTTTACAATCAGATCAGATCTCAGAAAATACATTAAATTTTCACCTCGAAAAGTGTCTTTGAAAATCAGAGAATGTTTTTTGGCAGAATAACATTGGCCAGTTTACGCAATACTAATGAGTTTTTTGAGGACTGATGATTCACATCCTTTCTTTTTTGTCAAAATACAGACTTGGATCCCTGCATTGATGTGACCTGTCATTGTCACTGTCTGTGCAAAGCTTTTGGGCCCCGTGATGCTCGCTGCGTTTCTGTGGACAGCTGCCCATCTTACCAAGAACCCGTATGTTCATCAAATGGCACGTCATACGACAATGAGTGTCTGTTTAAACAGGAAATGTGTCTCCTGCGACACAACTTCACTGTACAGCACCCTGGTAGCTGTGAAGGTTAGGAATGTTTCAAGTTGTTTTACACTGTTTATACTGGCGAAGAACACACCCTTAACATCTGTCTGAATGTACAGTACTGTGCGAAAGTAATGCAAACCGAACTGGCGTTTGTCAAAATTTCGGCAAAATCTGGAAAGCTTCGATTCACCTCAAAAGTAAAGTTGTAATTACACAGCGAACAAAGGCTGGTGCCACACACGTGTGTCATGTTCAACGAACGACGGCATCGATACATAAACCATTTTCGTTTAAGTTTCCAATATGGCTAGATATTTAAACAAAAAAATATAATAAGAGTGAGTAAGTAAGTAGTAAATAACATAATGCATATTAAAACAGGAAACAAAATCACATCATTGCTACTCATTAATGTTTTATGTTGTTATTTTTTTCAGGATTTCCTTTCCAGCGAGGTCGCCGTCATATGCCACACATTCCATCACTTGGATACTCTCATTGCGAAGTAATTAATCTCAAACCGTACGTGTTCTATCCTGACAAACCCACTGAAGTTCAGATCACTGTCAATCATATCGACAGCAGTGACAAGTCATATGTACATGATGCCGCTGTGGCCTGGGTTGAAAATGTGAATTACGATCGATTCACTGCGTGTGTGATGGCGACAGGCTTTAACGAGCGAAAGTCGAATGCTAACGTGTCAGTTGATTGGATGGCATATCAAGGGGCTCCAGTGGGTGGCGTCGCTGGGAAGAAGGGATATCACAATGGTGGACTGGAACGACTTGTAAAGCTGTCAATTTTCCGTCGGTTAGTGATTTTTTTCGTGTAATATTTTGTACACAAACGTTGCGAAGGACTCTGGCTAAAAGCAAGCAAACCAGGAGCTCCCCCTGGTAGCAAAGGTTTGATTTTTATCGAACGCATCGGGATCGGCCGGAAACCGACACCGGAACCCGAAACCATGCAAAGCCTCCGGCACCGAAAGTAACCAGGAGCCCATTTCCCGGCAAACCTAATGTCCGCACCCGGGGGAGGGGACTTTCATATAAGAGTGACAGTGTGCTCGTCGTACCTTTTAAAGGTTAAAATCCATTGTTGTACCACTTAGGGTGTTTAAATCTAAAATTGCCACGGACTAAAAGGTTGCTTCTGTCAGAGGCAGAACCGAGGAACTAAACACTACATGTCCGCACTAATTCCGTTAATTCTGAAAATAACACGACCAAAAACAACAAAAACGATGACGACGATGACGACGATGATGACGATGACGACGATGACGACGATATACCTGCGAAATACATAGCTTCCTATGCAGACATGATGGGTTTGTCTTGGCCGCATTGGAGTTTACGGAGATGAGGTCCGCTGTATAACATTAATTGATTTTATTTTCTATACAGGGAAAGTTTTCAGTGATACCTTCAGTATTCGTTACAGCTGCGCACCATCATCCAGGATTGAAGCGTGACGCAGCCAGTGTGTGGATAGAAGACGTCACACAATCCTCATTCAAAGTTTGTTTGAGGGAACTGCAGAATTACGCCGGATCTCACAAAGATATCCATGTTGTAAGTGCACATTTTGTTTTTGTATTATTGTAAATAGATGTTGAGGTCCTTGGATACTTTAAAACGATTTATCATTGAATATGTCAGATGATCGTGTCTGACTGGTACATAAATTGTAAAGTTATATAGCACTTTCAAGACACAAGCTCCCTTATAACCACTTCCATATCCAGCTGTACGCCTCCTTTTGAGGTTAACTCCCAGTATTAATTTAAGTACTATTTATCAAAACGCATTTTTTTTAATTCCTTTTCTCGTCTTCTTTTAGAAATGGTTGTCATTTTCGTCCCTCCACAAGCCTCTCTTCTCAGAACATGATTCAGTATATTTTGCTAATGCCCAACATCCTCCTGCTGATTACAACAATGCTTATTGCAAGGTCAGTATCCTTCAGCTTCCAATGAAGAACTTGTTTTTTTCCACATGGTGTGGTGAAATAAATAAACTGGGACTCGAAGCTTGACATTTTGTTCTCGAAGCTTGACAATTATGGTTCTTTTATTTTCTAACCAAATGTAGAAATTAGCTCACATTCCAATGTCAATTGACGCTGTATATTTTGTTTGTTGGAAAACAAAGCTTGGTAGAAATACAATGATAAAGATACGACACCAGCTACTTGGAAAACGAATTCCTAGTTCTCCCAACAGGAGTCTAAAGTATACTGGAGACTGACGTGAGAGCTTAGCTATATACTCGTTCAAACTGCATGACAACCTTTCCGCATACTACTAGGACGTTGACTGAATAATAACTTTCTTGATTTGTTGTCATTGTCTAATTTATTTTTGTTCCTATGCAATCACTTATCACAGTAGAACTAAACTCAAATAAAATATATTCTCAGGATGTCCACTTCACCAAGACGTACAACAGCACCCCGAACGTGTTTGTCTCAGCAAACCATTCAACAGGCGGTGGAAACCAGCAACCGGAACACAATGGAATAACTACTTGGGTGGAGGTTAGGACATGTTTTAAAACTCAAAATGTAATCATTCAACACCTCCCTAGTATACTGATCTCATTTCTTATACCTTCCCTTTGGTGTCTTGTATTATAAATTGTGGATTGTAACTGATCAATCTTCAGGGGCGAACCCCGGAGGGAAAGGGAAAGGTAGTGTTAGTACAATAAAAAAAATTATTATATAGACACGAGTGTTTTACTGGAAAATAGACCACTCGTAAAATTCAAACGAAACTACATCCGGGACCCGAGTGGCGTATTTTCCATATCCTTACTAGTGAGGATCTCGATAACGTCATTTCCCGCTTTTGCATGGCTTTGTGTGCAAATTAAAGCTGCCAAACTCCGGTTGAAAATGGCGAGCGATAGATTCGTGAAATTCACTGAAGCCGACATGAAATATTTCACAGAGGAGTAGGAAAATGTTAACACGAAGAAGAAAACTTCATATGACTTAAAATTATTCAAGGAGTTCCTTGCAAGTGAAGACGAAAGGAGAGAAATTCGGAAAGTCCAGCCACCGAGCTGCAAGAGTTCGCGGTAAAGTTTGTGCTTTTGTCGTTTGTCTATATAATGAAAAGAACATTACACGGTGGCTTGAAGAAATGAATTTTATTTTCGAGTGGTAAAAACAATATTTTACTCACTCGCTGCGCTCGTTCGTAAAATATTGTTTTTACCACTCGAAAATAAAATCCATTTATTTTTTTTCTGAGAGCGCGAGCTGGCGGAACTCTCGAATCCTGCAATCTGATTGGTTCCGAGAGCGGGCAAGATTTTCCAATCTTGCCCACGGTCAAAATATCAAATGACTTTGCCGCCAGGCCTGCGCTGCCCAAGCGAAGAAGTTTTAATTTCAGCAACGTGCGAAGGTCGATGCGAAGAAGCTTTTACTGAATTTTGCACATTATATTGCTCTCTTATCGTTGTCAAGTGAATGGAGAACTACGCAGTGGAATTAAAGAGCTTGCATTTCTTCAAAAAGGCGAGTGTTCATTTGATTTTAACCGACATAATATGAGTTTGTTGTTGTTTTGGAAATCACTTTCACGCTCTCTAGACTAAGTTACAAATGTCCGTGTTTAGACTCAATTCCTTAGTTTTAGTCATTTGCTTTTCGTTTCTCTTTTTAACAGAAACAGCCCTTCATTAACTTTCATTCAAGAAAGAACTTAGTGATTACCGGTAGCCCAGAAAATAATTCTCGGCTCGTATAAATCAGTTGTGTCGGTACGTTGAAACCAGTGAATGCATGAATACAGTTTGTCAAGGTTTCGCATAAAATGAAAACTGTAAATGGCCATCGAATGGCAAGAATTAGATTAACATGGAAATGAAATTGTAGAAAACTGAGGAAACAGTTTTGCTCGGAAAATGCTTTCATGATACTGCTACGCAAGAGTATGGAACATTTTTCTAAAATTTTGCCGGTTACGCCGGACTTTGAATGGCTTTAGCTTTTCATTTCAGCTGCTTTTAGCAGTGAAATTCCATCGTCTGTTCTTCACATCTACCTTTCTGTAATTCTGGTGTAAAAATTAATCGTCTGAGTTTCTTTTTATTTGGATTAAGTTTTATTTCTTCGGTAGTTTGAGTTTTATAGCGACCTTGCGATCAGCTATAAAAGGAATACGCGCGCGCGTGAAAAACAGATTTTGCAAAACGGCAAGATTTCAAGAATTTTCGCATTACCAAACCAAGTAGGAAAAACATAAATACGTTATTTGCCGGGCTTGGTCGGTCCGTATTGAGAAAAACTGTGCCCTCGGTCTTGAGTACGGCCTCGTTTCGTACTCAAGACCTCTGGCACAGTTTTTCTCAATACGGACCTCCCGGCCGGCAAATAACATATATATCTTCGCGCCGCCGTGTAATATCCTCTATTTATTAAATACTCAATCACTGTTATTGCATTTCTGGCCTTCTGATTGGCTCCTTGCGCCCATGTTATCAGCTCATAACACGGATTCTGCCAAATATGGTAGCTCATAACAGGGTAGTTCGTTCGTCGAGAGTGGAATTTGAAAAAGATGGCTAAAATCATTACGCAAAAAACTTTGGCCCTTCTAAATCAAACAAAAGTCAAGTCCATTAAATAATGCACAAAGTTTGGAACGAATTATTTAATGGGAGATGGCTGTAAATGTAACACAAATGCGACTGAACGAGCACTAAGTAAAGGCAGCCTGAAACAATAAATTTAAGCTTACGGGAAGATCCGCCGAAAACCGGCACAATTAAGCTTAATTCTTCAAAACAATAAAAACCTATTTACAACACAAGTTAAAGCTTAGCCTATTCAGTATTGTTACCTTATATTTCGGTACCAGCACAATAATTCAATAAATATCGGAGCATAAATACGGCAGTTCGTCAAGCGCTGACGGCAGGTAAAATCAAAGATCACTTCACAGAGAAATTACCTTCGAAGATCACTCTTTTTCTCTCCATCCATGTAGATATTGAGGGTTTTCTTAATGTTCTTTACTTCAGTGAACTTGATTTCAGCTCAGTTCGTTTCAACACAATTAATCATGTCGTCGCGCATGATTTGCTCGCCGTAAAAATAGTAAAACCCTTGCTTCGTTCAGCTCTCCGTTCAACTTGTAAAATGAATATAATGTTCAGCTCCACAATTATCTCGGATCTCCCCATTTAAGCTAAATCATTTGCACAATTTTCCAGAATATACGAAACTTTAGAAGACACAGAGCGAAGATTCCCTCCGAAGAACATTCTGTCTTGCTCTCGGCTTTTCATTCAACTTGCCAACTTACACCGCGCCAGACATTTTGCCACGGTTTTTCAAATCATGCTTCATTTAGATCGAACTGAAAAATCACTCAGTCGATTTATAAATTTTTACAAAGTATAATACCGAAGGTTAACCTAAAGTTAGTGAAGTATTTAATAAAAATATGTCATTTAATAAGAGGGCCTTGACCATTGAGGAACATTTCCCAGACAGATTAATTTAGAAAACGTCGATTAAAGTAAAGCTAATTAATGCACTATTGAGAGATAATTAAACGATGGTTATTTATCGCTTTTCTCGATGACAATCTTAACTTGTGTTAAATTAAAGCGAATTTGAGTTAACTTCCCCAATTGTTTTAAACTATATTCAGGATAGCACAGTGACGCAGTTTGAGCACTACGTATTTAGCTTTGTTTTAGTACAACACTGATTGTGTTTTTATGTTTTTTTTAGTATATCAACGAGACCGGTGTCCGAGTTTGCTTAAAGGAATTGTACGAGACAAAATATGATCCACTTTCTATATCATACACTGTCTTGTCTGGTAAGCACACTTGAATTAATAAGTATTCTCAATTTCAGCGGGAAGCTATAAGACAAGTGTATAGCGCCACATGAAGAACGGGGTATTGTAAGTTGTAGAGTAGCCTTGTTGCTACGATCTTCTGAGATTAAGCCTTTGCGATTTATTTCAAGAGAAACGAGAGCCAAATTTATCGAGAGTTAGTGATCACGTGTTGGCGGATAGATGCAAATAATTTGAAAGAGACTTTACTGGAATATTAGCGAGGGAACAAATTCTCACACAAATCTGATAATTAAAAACAGATCTGATAAAACCCAATCTGGTGAGTTATTTTGTATATTATGAGTCAATGGTTTAAATTATAATTTATCTGGTCATGGTAGATTCTAAAAAAATCCCTGGGAAATTTTAATCACCCAGCTGAATCATATACCAAACTTGCCGTCCATTTTAGGTGGTTGGGGGGTTTGGGGGGGGGGGGGGGGGGGTACTTGTCGCATTTTTATGGCGGACATCCTGGTTCTTGTAGTTTCAGCTACAGATAGTTTTCAAATGTAACTCCACGTCAACGGCTTCAAACATGAAATAGTGCATGTACTTCACTTATCTTGAATCTCTTTACATATTCAGATATATGCCAGCCAGGATGGAGTTACTATGGTGGTTATTGCTACCTGACGAGCCAGGCATGCGCTTCATGGGTAACTGCTGAATCAAATTGTACCATCATGAGTTCTCAACTGGTGACGGTCCACAACCAAGAAGAGAACGTTTACATTCAACACCGCCATAACGGAGAGAGGTCCTGGATAGGACTCAATGATCGAAGTGTGGAAGGTTCTTTTGTTTGGACAAACAAAGAAATAAGTAGTTTTAGATTCTGGGCTCCACAACAACCCAACGACTGGAAAAACGAAGACTGTGTACACACTCTTGGCGCGAAGCATGGATACACATGGAATGACGTGCCATGCAATAACTGCTACAACTTTACTTGTTTTACAGGTAATAAACCTCACGATCGATCGTCATTGGATGATCGACCTATTGTTTTTTTATTTTTTATTAATAATTCCCCACAGTCCATCAAATATTTCAACGTTTGATTGGGATGCTCTATTCGGACAATCATAGTCCAACCGGAGGTGGGGGGGGGGGGGGGGGTGTTTGCCGTATAAAAGTGATGGGGGTGGTCATTGGAAATGTTGAACGCAGCCACTGTAATGTACCAGAATCTCGTTTTTTGGATGCGGTTTGAATAGCAGTTATTACAGATTTCAGCTGTTTGACATGCAAACGAGGCGAAAGTATTGTTAGCCGTTTGGGATGCAATCGAGGCGAAATGGCCAATCGGGCATTGTCTTGGCCCATTAGCATCATTTGTAGGCTCGATTACCAGCAGCTGTTCGGGAAATGAGCCAGAACGAAGACCGGACTCGAGAGAGCGGCGGACATCGAGCCTAACTCGTTTGCATACTTTTTTAAAAACAAAAGAATATTCGTCTGCGGGCTCAACTGTAATAACTGCTATTCATTTTCACCCCTTTGAGGTACCGATTCTAAACAAAACTTGTTCGCTGTGTCATATTTTTCCCCTAAAAGGTATCGGAATAACTTTAAATTTAAATTTAAACGAGTTTTAAGAGTCATTGTCTGAGAAAGTGTTCCAGGTGTTGGAAATGGGGTCAACCGATTTTGATGAAACTTGGTAAAGAAGTTGGCCTTGATGAGATATTCCAAAAGCCACTTTGGTTTTGTTTTTTGACTTTTTATTTAAAAAGTTTCAGGGGGGTCCCATTTGGCGCCTCCGAATCATTGAAAATCCTGTTTTTGAAGGGGCAAGTTTGGATTAGTATAAAACCAAACAAACAAAACCTATTGACTAATTAATTGTATGGTGTGTTTCTACTATAAATACTCTTTCAGTTCATATGTGCGGATTCGGCACAAAAGGTTCTGGCAGTGTGGGGTCTGGGACGAGTTTTGGCCAAATTTTGAAGAGAAAACCACTACCCAAAATTGCCAAATTTTAGAAGTTCATATTTTTTAACTGCCCAATTGGCTAAAATTGATACTTGTGTCAGGAGTTACCCTAATGTAAGTAGAATGAAAATCAATTGAGAAATATTTGGCCCATTTATTTTTTAGGTGCTTTAAAGACCCATTTTGCAGCACACCCTCACAAAATTTGCATATTGTCAAAAGCCAAAATTTAACACCCATACTAGCTTTATTTATATTTAAACACTTCAGTTTGCTTTAGTGAGGCCTAATTTATTTATAAAATATTTGAAAAGCAGTAATTGTGTGAGTAAACACTACTTTATACTTTTAAATTGCCTTAGAACTAATAAATCAGTGCTCACAAAACCAACTTTTGTTTCACTTAAAACAAAAATATGCATTCAATACAGCAACTTAGAACACAAATAACTAATAGGATGGTGTGTTAGTTATGTACTGACACTTTTTCCAAATATAGCCATGCTTACTTGAACTTACCTAAGCCCTTGGCTTGGCCCTTGGCTTGAAGGAAACTGGTGTCTTTATGGTAAATGTAATGCAAATAAATAGCCATATTCCAAAATCAAGCGAGTAAAACCATCCTATGGCCAAATCATATTACCTGGCGATCAGTTTATTCTGTATTTGTTTACAGATGAGTCCATAATAGTCCAATATAACGAAGAATGCTTTCTGAAGCCGTTGACTTGTTTGGCAGTTTTGTCTCCTATCGAGCTTTTCGGGACTACTCGTCATTGGATGTAAATAATTAAACACAGTTAGAAGTCCATATGATATGCAGATTTTCTCCAGGGGTAAAACAGATGTCCTTACATCGGATTTAATACCATACATATGTAGAAGACAAAAAAGTCCAAGCTTTATATCCTTGCCCTTTCAGATCCTTTCAATACGTGTATGTTTATCTGCCATTTTGGATGTGGTCGCAAGAGAACTGGGTCGAGAGTAGTCTCAGTCTAAAACAATATGCACGCAATTTATTTATTTTTATAGGAGCATATCACCCTCCTATATTTTAAATCTTTATTATCAACTAAACAGAAATACAATAAAAATTAATTGTATATTCCTTTGACGTGTTGGCATATAATTTTTTGCTTTAATTTTGATGCATTGACTCAAACACCTACATTTCGTGACTTTTTTGGGGGTTACATTTCATTAGACCGGTCTCGGAACAATTGCATAAAGCAACGTTTTTATCTCCAGTCCTCCAAATCAGTGGCACGGCTGAGTAATATACCGTAATCTGCAGCATCTGCATCATCACGTTCCACGAACAGTTTTATTGCTTTACTGTATCTTATAACATATTAAAAATAATGCCAAACCCAAGGGTAGCTATGTTAGAGTAAGAGGTAGTGGCTGTCTGCAAATAACATTAAGGCTAAACGTACCAGACAGCCATTTATTTTAAATTGATTGTAATGATAAAAAAAGTTGCTAAATCAATCATACAGCGCTAACATTGTTGAATGCCACAGAGGCAGCTAAAGAAAACAATTTAGATATCCAACAAAAGAGTTTGAGTACCGGATTAATTATAGTTCTGATAGCTTGTGATCAGTTATCGGCGTTGTATACATGTATATGTGAGTAGGAGTACACTCCTGTACAAAACAGCACCTTTTTTTCGGCTTCATTTAGTCCACCCTCTAGGATATTTGTGTCATACATACAAAAGCCATGTTGAAGACCAATTGCCAATGATCTTTAGCTGCCTCTGTGGCATTCAACAATGTTAGCGCTGTATGATTGATTTAGCGACTTTTTTTATCATTACAATCAATTTAAAAATAAATGGCTGCTTGGTACGTTTAGCCTTAATGTTATTTGCAGACAGCCACTACCACTTACTCTAACATAGCTACCCTTGGGTTTGGCATTATTTTTAATATGTTATAAGATACAGTAAAGCAATAAAACTGTTCGTGGAACGTGATGCTGCAGATGCTGCAGATTACGGTATATTACTCAGCCGTGCCACTGATTTGGAGGACTGGAGATAAAAACGTTGCTTTATGCAATTGTTCCGAGACCGGTCTAATGAAATGTAACCCCCAAAAAAAGTCACGAAATGTAGGTGTTTGAGTCAATGCATCAAAATTAAAGCAAAAATTATATGCCAACACGTCAAAGGAATATACAATTAATTTTTATTGTATTTCTGTTTAGTTGATAATAAAGATTTAAAATATAGGAGGGTGATATGCTCCTATAAAAATAAATAAATTGCGTGCATATTGTTTTAGACTGAGACTACTCTCGACCCAGTTCTCTTGCGACCACATCCAAAATGGCAGATAAACATACACGTATTGAAAGGATCTGAAAGGGCAAGGATATAAAGCTTGGACTTTTTTGTCTTCTACATATGTATGGTATTAAATCCGATGTAAGGACATCTGTTTTACCCCTGGAGAAAATCTGCATATCATATGGACTTCTAACTGTGTTTTAATTATTTACATCCAATGACGAGTAGTCCCGAAAAGCTCGATAGGAGACAAAACTGCCAAACAAGTCAACGGCTTCAGAAAGCATTCTTCGTTATATTGGACTATTATGGACTCATCTGTAAACAAATACAGAATAAACTGATCGCCAGGTAATATGATTTGGCCATAGGATGGTTTTACTCGCTTGATTTTGGAATATGGCTATTTATTTGCATTACATTTACCATAAAGACATCAGTTTCCTTCAAGCCAAGGGCTTAGGTAAGTTCAAGTAAGCATGGCTATATTTGGAAAAAGTGTCAGTACATAACTAACACACCATCCTATTAGTTATTTGTGTTCTAAGTTGCTGTATTGAATGCATATTTTTGTTTTAAGTGAAACAAAAGTTGGTTTTGTGAGCACTGATTTATTAGTTCTAAGGCAATTTAAAAGTATAAAGTAGTGTTTACTCACACAATTACTGCTTTTCAAATATTTTATAAATAAATTAGGCCTCACTAAAGCAAACTGAAGTGTTTAAATATAAATAAAGCTAGTATGGGTGTTAAATTTTGGCTTTTGACAATATGCAAATTTTGTGAGGGTGTGCTGCAAAATGGGTCTTTAAAGCACCTAAAAATAAATGGGCCAAATATTTCTCAATTGATTTTCATTCTACTTACATTAGGGTAAACTCCTGACACAAGTATCAATTTTAGCCAATTGGGCAGTTAAAAAATATGAACTTCTAAAATTTGGCAATTTTGGGTAGTGGTTTTCTCTTCAAAATTTGGCCAAAACTCGTCCCAGACCCCACACTGCCAGAACCTTTTGTGCCGAATCCGCACATATGAACTGAAAGAGTATTTATAGTAGAAACACACCATACAATTAATTAGTCAATAGGTTTTGTTTGTTTGGTTTTATACTAATCCAAACTTGCCCCTTCAAAAACAGGATTTTCAATGATTCGGAGGCACCAAATGGGACCCCCCTGAAACTTTTTTAAATAAAAAGTCAAAAAACAAAACCAAAGTGGCTTTTGGAATATCTCATCAAGGCCAACTTCTTTACCAAGTTTCATCAAAATCGGTTGACCCCATTTCCAACACCTGGAACACTTTCTCAGACAATGACTCTTAAGCCCTGAAAGTTACGACATCACCCCCGTCACTTTTATATGGGAGACCCCCATGGAATCTAAACAAGCATACTGGATTGACATTAGTGAGAAATTAATACGTATTCCTTATACGTATTGCCATTGGCTGGGAATTAAATGTCTTCTTAATGAAAAAAAGGATAAAAATAATATACTACAAAATGATTTATTTACCATTTTGTTTATTCATTGCAGACTTGGACGAGTGCAATACTAACTCTCATGACTGTGACCGCAATGCAGATTGTCAAAATACCGTGGCCTCATATAAGTGTACATGCAAAGTTGGATATACAGGAGACGGGAACAATTGCAATGGTAATTAATAATAACTCAACGTTAGGAAACACCAGATATAACATAAGATATGTTGTTATATTCTACCTTTTATGCGGATCGTGTACAACATTAATACATTTCGATACTTTTGAGTTTTACTTTGCCACTGGCTGGTAATCTAATGTGTTTTCTCACTAAATATAAAATACTACAAAATAAATTATGTATCGTTATGTTATTTGTTCCAGACTTGGACGAGTGCAATACTAACTCCCATGGCTGTCACGGAAATGCAGATTGTCAAAATACCGTGGGCTCATACAAGTGTACGTGTAAAGCTGGGTATGTAGGAGACGGGAAAAAATGCAATGGTAAGAACTCAAAAAATCACATTAACTTTAAAGTGGTTGTCCTGATCGTCAAAAAGAACGTCAAAAATTATTTTTACAATAACTGTCAAAATTCCCGCGCGCTCATTGGCTAATTTTTATTGTCAATAAGAGGACATACACATGAATAACGTAATGAATGACGTAATCGCGCGCGAAAAGGGTTCGCAATTTCGTCAAAATGGCAGCGTTGTCAGTTTGGTAAAGTGGAAAAATTACCTCTGAACAGGAGTTCTTTGAGGCGCAAATCATAAAAAGTCGTTCACAGGTTGCTTTTCAATGGCAGAGTGAGAATTAATTCAAAGGTAAAGCGAAAGAGAAGACTATTTGTTGTAGTTTTCCGTTGAAGTTGACTGGAATAGAATCCGTTTATTTTGCCGCATGTAACTTCAAACAACTGATAAGAATGGACTGGGAATATTTCCGCGGGTTTACAATAATTTCCAATTGGAATAAAGGTTAGTTTCAGAAAATCTGTCTGATAAATTGATTATCGAGTTATTGTACGTAGTTTGAAGGTCACGAAGCTGTGATTCTCGGAATCGTTTCGGCTAAAACAAATTCAGTTCACTTTTATCTGGTTTCCCCTCGTCTGGAGTCTACGCTTGATCGTTTTGGCCTGTTGTTATTGTAAAAAACAATTGGAAAATGGACGTAATGCGTCTCTCCTGTTATTGATCATGAATTCCGTCATAACATTGTCAAAGTAGTCTGCGGATCCACGAGGCGAAGCCGAGTGGATCCGCAGACTACTTTGACACAGCTTTGATACAGCTACTTTGATAATGTTATGACGCAATTCATGATCAATAACAGGACAGACGCATAAAAAAACTGACGTCAATTTGTTCAGTTTTTAGCATCGAAACTAGCGCAATATCGAGGCGAAGGCCGATATAAAAGAAAGGTCTTGAAACTAGAATTCAAAATAAAAACAAACAATCACGTGTCCACCCATCCCATAATTACTGTGTTGACGTCCATCTGTCTAGAAAGACAATGTATGGAGAGTTGCGCCTTGATCAGTCTGTTGTGGAGCTGCATCGCCTGCTGTGGATGTGCAGCCCAATCACCGAAAAAAACATTAATTATATTTATTCGTTCCAGACTTGGACGAATGCAATACCAACTCCCATGGCTGTCACGGAAATGCAGATTGTCAAAATACCGTGGGCTCATACAAATGTACATGTAAAGCTGGGTATGTTGGAGACGGGAACAATTGCAATTACGGTAAGGATCCAACATTAACCCTATTCTACCTGGGCTTTTTTTTTCGTTCCTGAGCCTGGGGGGGTGGGGGGGGGGGGCAGATAGTGCCCCCCTCCCCCCCTATGTATCTCGAAAAATATTGACGCTATGAAAATGAAACTTACATGGTGTGAAAAGCATCCGAAAAACTTTATTTTAGTGGCAGTCACGTGTCAATTATGACGTCATACACGCCATAATGACGTCATACGTTAAAAAAATCCGCCATCTTGGATCCTAAATCTTGGATTTCTAAATTGTTCAGAGATGTCAGAAAATCTCCAAATTTGCTTTGAAAAAATCAAGAAAAATATAAAGATGCTAAAACGGCAAAGATTTTGGAAGGATTTCATCGTAAAAAGCAAAATTTTTATGAAAACTGAAATTAAGCTAAAAAATCAACAAATTTGGGTAAAACGATCTGTATCTCGAAAGTATTTGTGCTATAATAAGGAAACTTATGTGGTGAATAAAGCATTCAAACATGTTTATTTTAGTGGCAATTACGAATCAATTATGATATCATATCACGCCGAAATAACGTCATACTTTAAACCTGTCCGCCATCTTGCATCCGCCATCTTGGATTTTTCAATTGTTCAGAAATGTCAGAAAATCACCAAATTTGATTTGAAAATATCGAAAACAATATAAGGATGCAAAAATTGCAAAGATTTTGGAAGAAACTCTTCGTAAAAAGCGAAAATCTCATGAAAACGGACATTTAAACTGAAAATACCAAATTTGGCTAAAACGGCCTGTCAAAACTTGGTTGCCATGGAAACATCAAGTCACGTGATCAAAAAATTGGCACACCAAAATGTTCCCAGATAAATTTTAGGAAAAGTCATAAAGTTTGGCTATGATTGCTCGAATACTCTTTAAGTACGATAAATTTGAAGTCAGCGCGGGCACGTTCTGCCCCCCCCCCCCCCCCCCCAGGCAGAATAGGGTTAAGGAAACATTACATATAACTTTCAAGGGGATAAGGGTTACCTCAAAAATACTAATTAAAAAGCATGTTATGTTATCGTTGTATGAAAACAATTTCAAATATACGAAGTAACCTTTTTTTAGAATTAAATCCGTTACATTTTAATTATACTCGTTTCCCTTTCATCATCATCGGATCCTTTTCCCCGTGCGGGGAATATGGCGGGATAAGTTTCCCTTTGGTTTGAGTTGCTCATTTCCTCCCACAGAGATGTAATTAAGTAGTTAGCCCAGTCCCCCAACAGCTCTTTTCCTTCCTTTTTTTTACTTCCAGTGGTGTCAAAGGAAATCTTGCATGCGCATGCTCCATGTAGACCAATTATAAACGACCGATTGAGGGAAGAGGGAACATGCGCATGGATGTATGAATATATCGTTCTCTACAAAACAATGCGAGACAAAACTTTTATCTTCTTCCAGGAGCAATTGTTTTGATTAGTATCTATTGTCCACTACAAACACAATAAGTCAAGACAATTTTCTTCATTTGGCGTGCGGCACAGATATTATGGCACACAAATTTGGATTCGACTTTCCAATCAATGCGATATTCATACCTTTCGATACTTTTGAGTTTCATTTGGCACAGGCTGGTAATCCAGTGTGTTTTCTCACAATTTCACTGCTGCTTCGAGGTCGCAACCGATGCTTTGAGCTGCCGGCCTCAATAAATTCAATTACTTGATATTTTCGACGTATCTTAGTTGTTTTCGAGTCAAGCAATTTTCTTCATTTGGCGTGCGGCATAGAGATTCTGGCATGCACATAAACAACAGTACTTGCCGTCTTTGAAACGGGGAAGAGATGACGCAGACACTAATTGTTTCTGATTGGTCTAACGTGGAGTATCGGCATGCAAGTTTCCTTGGGCCCTCTTTTCAGCGCTACCGAGAGTAGAACAGCGTGAAGATCAGTCGATGGACTGGACAACAAGTCGTGTACAGTAAACACCCACCTATAAGAACCTACATTTTTACAAGTCAGCCTGAATAGGTTCTTATATATCAGGTGTTTAGTGGAAAATCAGGCTGTTTAGGTTCTTAATTAGGTACTTATTAATTTTTGCTACTGTTCAGAATACATGTAGTACTTTAATCCTGGGAGCTGGATTTTTAGATAATACATGTAGGTAGGCAACTCAATAGATCAAATAAGTATTGTACAGTTGTAGTAAAGTACATTTTTCTCATACAATGGCTGATCTTACAAATAAGAACCTATTTGAAATGTCAGGCTCAATGGGTTCTTATATAATGGGGGTCTAATTTCCAAATTTCAGCCTGTAGGTTCTTAATCCACTAGGTTCTTATAAGCGGGTTTTTACTGTATTACAAATTAGGTAAATGTATTTTGACCAGGCCTGCTCGAGACAGTACTGGGTAAATATCGCACCCTATATTGTTTATACTATGTGTCGATATTCTCCCAGAATGCCCTCTCGCGCATGGGTTACTGAACTAACTCCAAATTTCAGGTTATCCTGGGAAATATAAAAGTGGTGTGTTGCTTAGCCGTAGTAATCAAACGGATTGTTTGTTCCATATCAGTTTCAGAATGTAACAGCTACAACACATTGTCCGGAGCTGACAGAAAAAATACCTACGGTTTAAGAAATTATAAATGTGACAGTGGGTTGAGTGGCTGGTACCGTTTTGAAGGGGCCGCAGGTACGAAAATAGCTACGTCACCTCCAGGCGAGAACAATTGTGACGCTCACGCAACCGGCTGGCTAAATGGCGCGCATCCTACAGTGGCTGAAGGACAAGTCACGAGACAGGTCTGCTTTGACTATAGTAGCAACAACTGCCTATTGGTCCACCAACATTTACGTGAGGAACTGCGGCTCTTTTTATGTCTACAACCTGAAGAGCACACCGACTTGTTCACTCCGATACTGTGGCAGCGATTAAAATACCCAGCAACAGCCAGGGATGATTACAGTTCATATGGGATGAATGAACTAGCATTAAGCTTAGCCGCTTTCATAGGTCTTAAATCAATTTAGCATTTCATTCAATCTTCCTTATATAATCAAGGCTTGCTGTAATGTTGTTACACGTACAGGGAACCCCGTATAACGAAGTGCCAAGGGTTATTAAAACTTTTTGTTTTAAATTTTCTGTCAGCAGCTCCTTTTAAGCTCCTTTTATGCTCCTTTTAGGAGCTGTTTCTAAACTTTGCAGTATTTTACAATATAATGGAGTATTAAATTATTTTCATATCTGTTGATCTGTACTGTTTCGCATTGAACTTTAGGCGCGTGATGACATTTATTCATTATATGTTAAGTTTGGGCTTCTGGATTGTGTTCGTTATAACGGGGATTTCGTTATACCGAAGTTCGTTATATCGAGGTTCTGATCCATACATTTTACCGCAACTTTGGCCGGGCTGAAAAATAGAATTCGTTAAAGAACCCACATCACTGTTCTAAAAGAGTAGGGGACGTAATCCCGATTTGGGGTCTGGCCTGTTCCGCACATGGGCTGGGGGCCGGTTTACGGGTACATATGCAGTACCGGCGCAAGCTGTTGTGGTCACCCTGCCTAGTTGGCGAAGCAAATACATTATACTAAATTAAATTAAACCGGGGATTCCGTTATAAAGGACCGGTTCGTTATATCAGGTTCCACTGTATGTTGTTATGTAAGAACGTTTTATTTTTTTTTAGCCGAGGTTAAGCCATGACTGAACGTTCTTTTCGGGGGCGATTTGAGCCTGAAAACGTTCTTCGTATTCTTAAGTTACATGTTAATTCTAGAAATTTTATAATTGCTATGCATGCATACTTTGCTATTTTGAATGAAAAAGAAGTGCACATTACGATACGGCAAAAAAAATAGTGTAGTTAACAAAAACAGCAGCACTGTTTAATCAGGTAATAAAGATACGAGGTGAAGGAGAGTGTTTTTAAACCTGATTAAACACTGCTGCGAGTTATTAAACTCCTTCAAAAACGTCCCTCTAAATCTATATTCAATCTGATTACTAATCTTGTAATTTTAAGTTTGCTTTAACGAGAATAATTGAGCTCAAAAGTTCAGCCGTATCTTTATCAAATTATTTTCGCTTATGAATTGTTGATTAGTTGTTGTTTTTCCAGGTTACACCTAAGATGTGTGTTTCGACCGATTTCCAATAACACCTCGAATTTTGGTCAAAAATACTCCACTGGCGTGCGCACGTTATTTTCAACTTTTTTCTCGGTGTCCCTGGACAATTGGACTAGAAAAACACTAGTCACTTTGTGCTGGATATATATTGGATCACAAAACAGGCAGATTACAGGTTAAAAAGAAATATATGACGCATCAACTAAGAATGGTTGATAGTTGGCTGAGCCTTCGAGCTGAAACGGTTTATAACAAAAATAAACTATAATTCCGACATGACATGAGTCGGGATTTCCCCCCTCTCCCTCCTTTCAATTGTTTTATCATGAAAGGCCTGGCACATTGGTTATCTCGTGTTTTGGAGTTCTGCATCTTGCATTTTTACTTTTTCCAGGTCCTAGGAATTTATCAGCCGCTTGTAGATTAAACTAGAATAAGTTGTAATACAGCAAAAGAAGCATTATAAACCAAAAATACAAGCACATTTGTTATATCTTGCAGTTGCATGTGGTAGTTACCCATAGAATACTGAATTAGTAGCGAGGGTCAGTTAGCAGCTTCTCAGATTGCAACTCGTTACAAACGGAGGGTTGCTACTTTCGAACAGTGATTTATATATTTGGTTTGAATTGTGTTTTCAAATACCGGTAAACTGGCCGCTTATTACGACTTTCGTAATGGGGTTTTGGATGGGCTTATAAACGGGAGGAGGGGGCTCATAGACGTGGAGGGGGGGGGGGTATAAGCGGAATAAAGAAATTTAGTTTTTCAGAATGAGCTGATAAGAAACAAGTTGATGCAGCATTATTAAGATACGTTTTCCATTTACTGGTCTCTAAGTCCAAGACAGTCAATATAGTCGGGAACTAATACAAATTTCGAGTGCTGAGAACATTTTATGCAACGGCATAATGAGAACGGAATAAATAAAATCAATATGGTTTTGGGGGGCCGCACATTTTTTTTTTCTGGATTCCGATGAAAAAAGCAAATTTCCCGTATAACTTAAATTTTCTGCACAAAACACTAAGATGAATTAATGGAAAAATATGTTATTCACAAAAAACTGGTTAAGGAATGTAGCTTGGCTGGCTATAAAGCGTGGTTCATTTTCGTTTAATAATTATCCATACATTTGTCTGGGACATTTTTTTCCCGCGGACGTACTTGGAAAGGTGACTGCAGTCCACGCACAAATTTCAAATTACAGGACAAAACGCGACTGCACTGTTGCTTTCCCAATACAGCTTTATCTCTCAGATTTAAATCAGTAAGTTGCAGTTAATTATAGTTTGCTAATTCGTTAC
>MU825911.1:562418-597980 GCA_029204205.1 Desmophyllum pertusum
GTCCTAGTGCTTTGAAGTGCAAACTAACTCCAAAAATTGTTTATTATTCGTTTAAATAAATGTACTATGTACTTGTTATTTGAAACGTAACTTGCGAAATTTGTTTCGGATTTGGTTGAACCTCGATTTTCTGTGCCCCGGCCAAAGTCACCAAAAACGCCCTCCAATTTTTTGTTCACTGACCGCGTTTTTGACTGGGAATGGAGTTTAGGCGGCTTTGTGACGTAAGCCCGGGAACCTTAGATCCTTCGCAGTCCACTCATTTTCCTTTATGAAGATGGGATACACATTCGACAAAGTGTGTGAGAAACATCCTTCCAGATGCGTTATTAGGCCCGGTTGCAGCAACACACCCAGATTTAGAGAAAGGTATACCTATACCATTTTATAAGCGATCGTCGATAAAATGCGAAAAGACGATGGATTTTGTAATCTCAAACGAGCGAAGTATAAAGTGGGGGACTGTGAGAGTCGTTGATCAAGAACTCTGAAATTTCGTCCGCGCACTTCTAGCAGAGACGACTTCCAAAGGCTATTTAACCCCGGTCAAAAAGCCAACTAGCAATTCGACTAAAACGCAAATTTTAAACCGAGAACCTATCTCCATCGCTAGCTAAAAGATAACCAGAAAATTCAGTAGCATTCGAGTCGTCCGATCGTGGATATCGCGCATGCTGTAATGGCGTTAACATTTCTGCACTCGTGCGAAGCAATTTCGGGAATAGTGATGAAAGTCTAAAGCACGGAATTTATTTTGAAGGATAAAAATAGTAAAACTGACAAAAAGATTTGAACTCCAAAAGTTTTTCTGAGGCCGGGAAATAAGCGGTTGCCGATAAACCGTAATACTCTCGTAACATTAATGCGGACCACCGTGGGAAACACCACTTCCATTTCGCTTACCGAGGAAGAAAAAGATCCATTTATTGGACGGTTGTTTTACTTCAAAATTAACTTAGTTCACTATGGCTCGTTATTTGGAGTAGCAACGACACAAAACGTTTGAGGATGTCAAAACTGTAGTGATGTGGCTTGTTTCCTTTGCATCTTTGACTTCAATTTCCAGGCCCGAGCAGACCGCGCGCGGAGGAAGCCGGATTTTCAATCGATCGACTATCTCTTGAACTGCGTCTCAAGCTAAATTCTTAATACACTTCTCTATAAACACTTTAAGCATTGACCATTCCTCTTACAATAGGACAGCGCCAAACAAGGCCTTGTTGGATGGCATATAAATTGTAACCTCGCCTAAAACAGCTAGTTTATATGATGTACGGACAGCGCA
Source organism: Desmophyllum pertusum (assembly GCA_029204205.1). Classification (NCBI taxonomy): domain Eukaryota; kingdom Metazoa; phylum Cnidaria; class Anthozoa; order Scleractinia; family Caryophylliidae; genus Desmophyllum; species Desmophyllum pertusum. The sequence continues at coordinate 563,704 of MU825911.1, forward strand.
GTAGCATTCGCTAAGATTTTAAAAGCTCGAATCATGTTTGCAGTTTCCACAGGAACACCTACAATAAAGGTACGATAATAACACTATTTCCCTGTTCAGTTTAATTTTCACTGAGAATTGCGAAATAATACATTTTCGTAGCGGACAAATTTTTGGGGGGGAAAAAACAGCATTTCGCGTTTGTTTACATTTAGCGCAATAATTTGGCAACTTGCGAACTCACCAAGAATCCCTCACATGTTTCCCGTGCCATCCAATCTTTTTTTGAAGCATTCGTTCTAAAATCCTTCATTTTCTTTAACTTCTTTGTTGTAGCTTTTTTAGCCATTCTTCGTCCCGCCTAAGGGTTCATCAGGCACACATAATATGCCATTTTCTTCATCGAGGCTTTTTCATTGCTGGATTGTGCGATCTACAACAGCCGACTCGAATCTCATAATCTTCCAGGCCCTCCATGTCGTATTCGGAATAAAAACATGTCTCAGAATCTTCAGGAATCATAGTGTCCGACTCCGAACTTTTCCGGGGGGGGGGTGCGCTGGAAGACATATTTCTTTGTGGGTAAAATTGCGATAGTTATGAAGACGTAAAGAAAAATAAATCATCCGAAGAAGTTTCTACACAATGTAAATCCCTCACAAAAGCCTCTTATCGCTATTCAGAACGTTCCCGCCGTTACGTCACAAGATCTCGACCCAGGACCCGAATAATGCTCGGTCGTGGATGTTGTAAAATCAGTAGGGAAATAATAAATATTGAAGATTTAATGTAGTATTTAAAATTTGAATTTGAAGTTAAAAATTAGTAGATCGACGCCAACGATAACCACGCAAGAAGCACCCGCGTGGTTATCAACTGTCTGTTGGTGTTCCAAAAAAATATTTTCTTTATTCAAAAATTTAGGTTAATTCCCGCCGTAACGCCGTAACGCAGGTCTCGCTATTTGGCGCCCCTTTCGATCGTTCACCATCACAACGTGCACCGTCTTGGCCTGAACTGAAGTCAACATTTTCCCTCCACCTCCCCTTCCAACGGCCTGCGGACTATTATTTTTATGACTGGGTTATTATATTTACAGCTATTCAGGTGGTGGCGGGTTTTCCCCCCCACCTTTGCTGAAAATATAGTTTATTTTATATTTGTCGGTTTAAAATAAAATAACCTGAGTATCAGAGCGAACTTTTCCGCGCTCTCTTTTACTCTTCGTCTTTACGTGGTCGCGCTGAAAAATTAACGCCTGACACAATTCCTTAACGAAATGCCTTCCGCCCCCTTTTCGTGAATGGATTGACATTGATTGACATTGACTTCTAAATAGCCAATCAAAATTACTTCCGAATACGCGACACTCTGCGAGAATGCCGGATTTTCCACGCGTGGAACGAAACAGCTTTGGACGCCATTTTTGTTGTGAATGTTTCGAGAGGAAACGTTTGAAATCAAATCTTTCAATTTTCCCGGTATTTATATCTACATGGGAGATTTTGCCATTGAAAGAAGGAAGGACTATTAGATATTATGTGAGTAAACAGCACGGCAATGTGAAGGAATAGTAAGCTTATCTTCGATCGATCGATCGATCGATCGAACCTACTCTGTGGCTGTTGCGATCGACTACAACGCGATGGCATGTGCTTCATTTCTTTAGCAACTAATAAATAGATTGATGTGATTTTATTGTTAGATCATTGACTTGTACTGAATGGACAAACTATTTTGCGCCCGGATTTTGCGATAGATAATTTGTAAAGCAATCATGGAAAGCATTTTAAACATATTTTAAAATAATTATTAAATGTTTATATGCCACTTTGGATCAAGGAATGTGATTTCTTGGAATATCCTTTCCTAATCCCATTATTTTATTTTGAAACATATTCCTTTCTTGGTCACACAGTGGATTTTAGGGAATTTTAGCCAAGTATCAGAAATTTGTGTGTAATAATAATACTATTGCACACAAATTTCTTGTCAAATTTCTTGTCTGACATAATTTTTAAACCCAGAGGCATGAACTTTATGGATGAGGGTTGACAGGATCGGACACTGCTAATGATTTAAAACAAAAATCACTTGTAGAGCTACTCTTGCATGGTTGCTTCAGGGCAGGAAAAAGCCAGCAATTTTTTTTTCATGGTATCAGGGAAAATTCGGAGAATTTAATATCTGGTCAGAGAATTCTTAATTTCTCAGGTAGGTAGACAGGAGGTTGCCACATGTTTTGATGATGAGTATTGTTGATGCAGAAGACTGTCTTATTATGATCAAGAAAATGTTTTGTGGAAAAGAAATGAAAGCAAATTGCACATGTCATCAGCTTGCCCCTGGGGTAGACCCCCGGGACAACCAGGGGAATTGTAAACTTAGTTAATCTTGACCCAGTGGTAGGGGATGTTTCTCAACAAAAATTCCCCCTAATATCCACCTATATATAAGGGGTAATAGAGACGGATTTGTCTCAGTGATGCATGACCAGGCGATAGTCTGGGATCATTTTAAAATTTTATTTGTAAATCAAACAGAATAACATCTTGAGACAGCTGATTTACATTGATATGTCATCACTATAATTTTTAGTGAAAGTCATAGTAAGGTTTTCATCTGATATATACCGGTAATATGTCACGGATCACAGACTCGTTATTGTCCATGATTTTACAAACTTGTGAATTCCCCCACCCTATTCATTGAACTTAAAACATCATGGACACTTTCCATTCAACCCAAAATTCCAGAAAAAAGTTGCAGACATTTGGGTATACCTCTTAAGCTTGTCCAAACGTTCAGGAATTTCAAACTGGAATTTTTGGTCAAATGGAAATTATGCACCTAATAATTATATTACAATAAGTATAGTATTTTCCCCAAACCAAGGGCAATCAATCAAATCCATCTCCTTCTATTCCCGAACAAATCTAGCTTGTTACAGGCATTCGGATAATTGGGAGCGGCGAGGGGATTGGCCCCACTCTTCACGCTCTTGCGCCTACTCGTACCGCCTCTCATTATCTGAATGCCTGGAACAGGCTACAACATATCCCCCTGGTTGTCCCGGGGGTTGACCCCGTGCCTAGCCGATGAATTTCTAATTTCATATTGAAATTTATTACGTTGGTTAATTTTCATCTGATCAGTGGTCTTATTAATATAGTCAGTGAAAAGTCCAGCGACTATGTTTTGATGAATTTCAGGTTGTTTGATAATTCGGTTTATACAATTTATACAACACCTGTCAACAAATAAGGATTTTTCCAAGCCAGTATAGCCATAACTTTGTGCAACTTGATATATCCTTTACTTTATTATTGTAAAAATATCGATTTTTTTTTCTATCCAATTTTGCTATATAAGTCGTTCTACACTGTACGTTTCAAAAGCTCAATAAGCTTATATAAAATTCAATGTAAAATTTTACATAAGCAAGCTTATGTCTTTGAATACTACTAAGTAAGCTTATATTAAACACGCAGAAACAAATAAGCTTAATTCACTTCACTTCATTAAAATATACAATATTATCGTACTGCTTACTCCTTTGTCCTAAGTAGCGGCTTCCATCCACGAAACAAGGGTCAAATACAGAGGCTGTCATGTACATGTAAAGCACCCAAAACCAAATAACAGACAGCTACATGTATAGGTATTAAATAGCTGACATACAAGCTTAGCTGTATTCTTCGGAAATTCAGAGTCTTCCAGTCGTTCGTGGACTGAAAATCCAACGTAACCAAAAAATTGTAAGCCTTGTTAACTTCCCAAAATACTCAAAAACCGAAAAAAAATCCTGGAAAGGTTCATTTCATCGACCTTTGATGAAAAAAGTTGAACAAGAACACAAGAAATGCCTCTTTCCAACATGGCGGATTTCGCTTGACTCTCCACGAAACGCGCAGTTGCTTTTACTTCCGGCGGAGCCCTATTGTTGAATCAGCCAATCAGATTCATTAAAATCACGTCCAAAATCTGGACGTGATCTGTAATTTGCAGACAATCCGTAGAAGAATTGGATCAGGCCCATTTTTAGCGGACACCATAAAGAGAATGTAAGGAGCGCGGAAAATTGGCCTGATTGCAGGTTAAAAATAAAATGAAAATCCTCACTTTGGTGGCCAAATTTCTTCCAACCAACATGTCTCAGTCTTTCTTCTCGTAGCTCTTCAGCAAACGAATGCGCCGTCACGCAGAGCTCTCGGTCAAGGAGGCATTTTTTTGGTGGGCTAATTTTTTTTGTTATGATGAATATATGAATGAAATCATATTTGTGAGCTTCGGGGCATTGGGAGGGGGTGGGGGAGGTTATTATAGGAAGGGAAGGAATTTTGAACAGATAAATGTAACAGACTCGTTTTGTTGACTGACCACAACCTTTATTACCGTATAACAACATACCCTACAACACCATTACAATAAACAGTGAATAAAATGCTGAATTGACTTCAGACTTAATTATGAAGCTAAGCCCAATGCTAGTTCATTCATCCCACATGAACTAAAATAAACCCTGGCTGTTGCCTTCGATGCTAGCTAGTTCATTCATCCCATATAACTCAAATCATCCCTGGCTGGGTATTTTAGTCGCTGCCACAGTATCGGAGGGAACATCCCGCAGGTGGGCTTATCAGGTTGTAGACATAGAAAGGGCCGCAGTTTCTCACATCAATGTCGGTGTTCCAATTGCAGGGCTTGCCACTCCAGTGGAAGCAGACTTGTCTCGTGACTTGTCCTTCAGCCACTGTAGGATGCACGCCATTCAGCCAGCCGGTTGCGGAAGTGCCACAACGGTTCTCACCTGGAGTTGACGTAGCCATTTTAGTACCTGCTGCTCCTTCAAAACGGTACCAGCCACTCAACCCACTGTCACATGCACCTCCTCCACCGTAGGTAACTTTTCTGTCAGCTTCGGCCAATGTGTTGTAGCTGTTACATTCTGAAACTGACAAGGATCAACCAATCCCACTTGATTAGGCTAATAAATAACACACCACTTTTTATATTTCCCAAGATAACCTGAAATATGTAGTATGCTCAGCAGCCCATGCGCGAGAGGCATGCTGGGAGAATATCGACCCATAGTACAAAAAAAATACAGGGTGCCGATATTTACGCAGTACGGTCTCGAGCAGGCTTGGTCAAAATACAGTTTACCTAATTTGTAATACACGACTTGTTGTCCAGTCCATCGACTGATCTTCACGCTCTCGGTAGAGCTGAAAAGAGGGCCGAGGAAAACTTGCATGCCGATACTCCACGTTAAGACCAATCAGAAACAATTAGCTTCTGCGTCATCTCTTCCCCGTTTCAAAGATGACAAGTACTGCTGTTTATGTACATGCCTGAATCTCTATGCCGCACGCCAGATGACTCCAAAACAACTAAGATTTCTTATGACCGACAGCTCAAAGTTTTTTTCGGTTGCGACCTCGCAGCAAAAGTGAAATTATACCAAGCTTTACATGTACATTTGTATGAGCCCACGGTATTTTGACAATCTGCATTTCCGTGACAGCCATGGGAGTTGGTATTGCACTCGTCCAAGTCTGGAGCATATAATAGAACGGTTTTTCGGTGAGAAACATTTACACTGGATTACCAGCCAGTGGCAAAGGAAAACTCAAAAGTATCGAAGGGTATTTTAAATATCTCATTAATCGGAAAGTCGAATCCAGCATATCGTATGGCAGTATTATTTTTCGGAATCTAATTTTTGCGTTTTACTAACGATCCGCAAAACAAGGTAGTATTGGGTCAGTATAATTAGTCTTTTTGGGGTGATCATATGTACGTGCTTTCCTTTGTTGATTGGAAGATGAGACATGAAAGTCAGTGACATCAACCCAATAACACGGGAAGCCACAGCAGCTGATCAAAGCACTGGAGGCAGACTATCAAGGTGGGCATGCAGAGGAGAGATCAGAGGCGAGTTGAGCTGAGGGAGGAAAAGCCGAGGTATCGTCCAAAACAGAGAGTAACATTCATGCCACCCTCACCGGATTCGTCATTCACTTGCAGCCGCTGCAACGAGACCTGCCGCTCCAGGATTGGGACGTACAGTCAGAGCAGGTACTGCAGCTCCACAACAGACTGACCAAGGCGCAACTCTTCATTGTCTCCGCGCAGACAGACGGACGCCAGTGACAGTGACACAATAATGATTGGATGGGTAGACACGTGATCGTTTGTTTTATTTTAAATTCTATAATTTTAAAGAACTATCTGTTTTTCGACAAAGCTTTCGCCTCGACATTGTACTATTTTCGGTACTAAAAACATGGATTTTAGACGTTCTTTTTTACAATGATACAACCAATCTAAAGTTATATATAAGTGATGTTTCCTAATGTTAAGTTCTTACCATTGCATTTTTTCCCGTCTCCTGAATATCCCGCTTTACATGTACACTTGTGTGAGCCCACGGTATTTTGACAATCTGCATTGCGGTCACAGTCATGGGAGTTGGTATTGCACTCGTCCAAGTCTGAAGCACAGTGATAAACATAATGGTAAATAACGCCCTTTGTATTTAACAATTATTCGCCGAAGTGGAGGTGGATAAAAGTGGAACCCTACGCGCGACCAAGGACAGCGCTGGAAAAGTCACATGACAACATCAGGCGATCAACATGTCTCGTATGTTGGACTTTGACGATTTCAAGGGGAAAATTATTATTTTTTCCGTTGTTTACTGATAGACCAAAAGCGACGAGTTCTATTTTCTCGTATTTTACAAGTTCTGTCAGTTTCTATTGCCTGAGAAACTGATGTTGAAGCTGCAAGTGCCGTTATAAACTGAACAAGATGGTGACGATGCTGCCTATAAACCGAAGACGATTTCGTAATTCCAGTTCAATTATTTCTCACATGTGACTGCATCCACCGCCTGATGTTACTGCTTTTAATTTACCGGAGGGGAGAAGCCGTAAAGTTTGGAGAAGCCACAGCATTTGGGCAGTTCTTGATCATGATACGGCAACAAGAATATTTTCTAGCGTAGTGAGACCGAGATTTGTCGATCCGAATACAAAACTAAAATCGTTGGCAGGTTTGAAACAATTACAGGGACTTCTTGCTTTTTGAAAGATACTGCTGTATTTCAGGATTTCAGGTAGGAATTGCATTTTAAAGTTAGTTGGACTGGACAGCGTTTGAAACCACTTCAAAGACTTAACTGTTCGAAATTATTTACAACTGAGCGTTGTCATGTTCTTACTCTAGCTATTTTCTCGATAGTAAACAAAACATTTTGTACGACATTTTTGGCGATTTTATTTAGTAACACGACTAAAATTGCTGCTAATGAACACCTCTAAATATCTTTAGGTATTTTTGATAACACACTGACGTGCAGCGGCCTCGTTTATGGAAGTAATTTCTGCTTTGATCAAAGAAGCAAAACGCCGGCCATTTTATTTTGCTCGGAGGTGAATAGCAAAGACTATTCACCTCCGAGCTAGCCAATCAGAACGCGCGAAAAGCACTATTCACTGGTTTGGTATATACTAAACTCCAGTATACTCGTTTACATTCCCGGATCGAGGGACTCCATTATAACAGTGACGGGGGTGATTGTCGTACCTCGTACCTTTCAGGAGTTAAAATTGGTGTTTGAGTATACCGGTTAGGGTGCTTAAATGTAAAAGGTATTCCGATAACTGTTAGAGGAAAAATATATATGACAGGAACTAGTTCAAAAGGTGAAAATGAATTCAAGCAAACACCAGCAAAATGAAAACAAAACTTTTTATAGTGGTTGCTTTCAAAATTTCCGACGACCACCACTATCACTTTTATATGGTAGGTCCCCCCCCCCCCCCCCCCCCAACACAATCAAAAATGTAAATATTTGATGACTAATAAAAATAACAATTAGTCGATCACCCAATACCGTTCGATCGTGAGGCTTATTACCTGCAAAACAAGTGAAGTTGTAGCAGTTATTGCATGGCACGTCATTCCATGTGTATCCATGCTTCGCGCCAAGAGTGTGTATACAGTCTTCGTTTTTTCCAGTCGTTGGGTTGTTGTGGAGCCCAGAATCTAAAACTACTTATTTCTTTGTTTGTCCAAACAAAAGAACCTTCCACACTTCGATCATTGAGTCCTATCCAGGACCTATCTCCGTTATGGCGGTGTTGAATGTAAACGTTCTCTTCTTGGTTGTGGACCGTCACAAGTTGCGAACTCATGATGGTACAATTTGATTCAGCAGTTACCCATGAAGCGCATGCCTGGCTCGTCAAGTAGCAATAACCACCATAGTAACTCCATCCTGGCTGGCATATATCTGTAAATGTTAAGAGATTCAAGAGAAGTAAGGTTTCTGGTGTCGTGGAGTTACCGGCTTTGCCAACCATATGTAGCTGAACTGGCAGAACCTGGATGTCCGCCAGGAATGCGGAAATGACTTTACTATGGTGCACAACAAACCCTAAGCAGACCCCCCCAAAAAACAACTCCACCCCTGCCCCGAAAAATACACGGCAAAAAATTGAGCCGTAAACGTATTTTTTTTAGCCAGAAAGGTTTTGCATCCGACTCGGCTGGCGGTATATACTCTCCATCAGGGAAAATAATTTTTACACACGAATAATTAAAACTTTTCATGACCAAAGACGTTATGATAATGAGTTTTAACAAGTGAAGGCGAAATAACTCACCAGATTGGGTTTGATCAGGTATGCTACAAAGGGATTTATTATGAACATTCAGAGATTTACTCACTGGAGAGTGGGCTCATTTTCCCGAACAGCGGCTGGTAATCGAGCCTAACTGGAGAGCCGCGAAGTAAATTTTCGTTCGCAAGCTGGTGTAAGCCAATCAAATGACGCGTATCGCTTTTTTTGCGTGTGAGAAAAATGATACGTCCAATCAGGAGCCGCGTATCATGTTTTTTGACGTGTGAGCCGTAACAAGTTGATGTTTCATTCAAGGCTGATTTGCGGCGTTTCGCACACATCGACACACGTTCTTCGCCAGTTAAAATTATAGAATTTCAGCGTTTAGTTTAAGCTTACATTTCTCTAAAAACATGAGTGAAAGGCGGTTTGCTACCTACAATTCTTCGGTGAAAGATTATGTCGAAAGTCTGGAGAACAAGAACACAAAAGAAAATGGAAGCGGGACGTAAAATTGTTGAAATAATTGAAAAACGGAACACCAGAAGAACTGGACTATATCTCGCAGAGTTTATTCGCTCTGTTAGACGTATTAAAGATGGAGAAGATTTCCAACCCTCAAGTTTAAGAAGCCTCGCGTCGAGTTCAAGTTTTGAGAGGAATTTTACCCAGCTAGTGACCTAGCGTCATACCATTTGAGTTGACTCGAAAATGTCTACAGTCAAAACAAAAAGAACTAAAAAAAGCTGGCCGCGGTAACAAGGAAAAAGCCAAAGCAAGGTCAGGCTCCAATCTACACTTTATATTTCATGTTTTCGTTTTGTTTCACTTGGCCAAATGGCGTTTTAAGCCTGTATAGCTGCGAATTTGTTATAAGCTTTAAATGTTGCTTGTCGACTTGCATTTGTGAATAAAAATTGTCATTAAACTGGGTTTTAAATCTCTGTACTCGTTGGTTTGTATCAGATCTCACTCGTTCGCTGCGCTCACTTGTTCGATTTGTGACACATCACCAACTCGTGCGTAAATACCGTACGCGCGCACTTTCCATGAAGTATTCTATATATCCTTTATGTAAGAATGTGTTCCCAATCTAATATTTCCAGTAAAGCCTCTTTCGATTAATTACATCCCATTCCGCCATCACGTGATCGCTTTTGATAAATTTGGTTCTCGTTTCTCTTGAAATATATCGCTTAGAATTAAACGGCTGACGTTTGAAATAAATCGGGCGCTAGTAAAACATATACTTGTCTTCCCGCTGAAATTGAGAATACTTAATTCATGTGTGCTTACCTGACAAGACAGTGTATGATATAGAAAGCGGATCATACTTTGTCTCGTACAATTCCTTTAAACAAACTCGGACACCGGTCTCGTTGATGTACTAAAAAAACAACAATATAAAAACACAATCAGTGCTGTACTAAAATAAATTAAAAGCTAAATACGTAGTACTGGTGCTCGAAATTGTTTACTGTGCTATCCTGGATATATTTTAATACACTAGGGAATATTAACGAAGGGTTAATGAAGAGAGTAATGGGAGTGAAAATGCCAAAATAATCGTACTAACAGTCCCTTTCCCTCCGTATACTAGGGAGGTGTTGAATGATCACATTTTGAGTTTAAAATGTCCTAACCTCCACCCAAGTAGTTATTCCATTGTGTTCCGGTTGCTGGTTTCCACCGCCTGTTGAATGGTTTGCTGAGACAAACACGTTCGGGGTGCTGTTGTACGTCTTGGTGAAGTGGACATCCTGAGGAAAGATTTCACTAAAGTTTAGTTCTACTGTGATAAATGATTCCATTGGAGAACAATTAATACCCATTGACTATGCAGTAACAACAAATCAAGAAAGTTATTATTCAGTCAGCGTCCTAGTAGTATGCGGAAAGGTTGTCTTATACATTTCAACCTGTAGTCATATGGCTAGCTCTCACGTCCGTCTCCTGTACTTTAGACTCCCGTTGGAAGAACTCGGAATTCCTTTTCCAACGTGGCTGGTGTCGCAGACTATCTCTCTCATTGTATTTCTACCAAGCTTAAAATTTACCATCATTGTTTTCCAACAAACAAACTATACAGCGTCAATTGACATTGGAATGTGAGCTAATTTCTACATTTGGTTAGAAAATAAAAGAACCATAATTGTCAAGCTTCAAGTCCCAGTTTATTTATTTCACCACACCATATGGAAAAAAAAACAAGTTTTTCATTGGAAGTGAAGGATACTGACCTTGCAATAAGCATGATTGTAATCAGCAGGAGGATGTTGGGCATTAGCAAAATATACTGAATCATGTTCTGAGAAGAGAGGCTTGTGGAGGGACGAAAACGCCAACCATTTCTAAAAAAAGACGAGAAAAGAAATTAAAAAAAAAATGCGTTTTGATAAATAGTATTTAAATTAATACTGGGCGTTAACCTCTGAGTGGTCGGAGATTAATTAAAAGGAGGCGTACAGCTGGATAGGGGTGTGGTTATAAGGGTCCTTGCGTCTTAAAAGTGCTATATGACTTCACAATTTATGTACCAGTCAGACACGATCATCTGAAATATTCAATGCGAAATCGTTTTAAAGTATCCAAGGACCCCAACATCTATTTATAATAATAAAAAAATGTGCACTTACAACGTGAATATATTTGTGAGATCCTGCGTAATTCTGCAGTTCCCTCAAACAAACTTTGAATGAGGATTGTGTGACGTCTTCTATCCACACACTGGCTGCGTCACGCTTCAATCCCGGATGATGGTGCGCAGCTGTAACGAATACTGAAGGTATCACTGAAAACTTTCCCTGCATAGAAAAGAAAATCAATGTTATAGAGCGTACCTCATATCTGGAAATGATCATACATTCCGTAACCTACAACGCGGCCTAGCCAATTCAAAAGAATCAAGTCTACATAGTAAGATATACATTTCGCAGCTACATCGTCGTCATATTTGCCATCGTCATCGTCGTCATCGTCGTCATAGTCGATTCGTCATCATCGTCATCGTCGTCGTCATACGGTCGTCATCGTCGTCGTCGTCATCGTCGTCAACGTCGTCATCGTCGTCGTCATACGGTCGTCATCGTCGTCGTCGTCGTCGTCATCGTCGTCAACGTCGTCATCGTCGTCGTCGTCGTCAACGTCGTCATCGTAGTCATCGTCGTCATCGTCGTCATCGTCGTCATCGTCGTCATCGTCGTCATCATACGGTCGTCATCGTCGTCGTCGTCGTCATCGTCGTCAACGTCGTCATCGTCGTCGTCATACCGTCGTCATCGTCGTCGTCGTCGTCATCGTCGTCAACGTCGTCGTCGTCGTCATCGTCGTCATCGTCGTCATCGTCGTCATCGTCGTCATCGTCGTCATCGTCGTCATCGTCGTCATCGTCGTCATCGTCGTCATCGTCGTCATCGTCGTCATCGTCGTCATCGTCGTCATCGTCGTCATCGTCGTCATCGTCGTCATCGTCGTCATCGTCGTCATCGTCGTCATCGTCGTCATCGTCGTCATCGTCGTCATCGTCGTCATCGTCGTCATCGTCGTCATCGTCGTCATCGTCGCCATCGTCGTCATCGTAGTCATCGTCGTCATCGTCGTCATCGTCGTCATCGTTGTTATTTGTTGGGCGTGTTATTTTCAGTGTTAACGGGATCATTGCTAGCTATAGGCAGTGTACTGAGCAGCATTTAATAGAAATCACTAACCGATGGAAAATTGACAGCTTTACAAGTCGTTCCAGTCCACCATTGTGATATCCCTTCTTCCCCAGCGACGCCACCCACTGGAGCCCCTTGATACGCCATCCAATCAACTGACACGTTAGCATTCGACTTTCGCTCGTTAAAGCCTGTCGCCATCACACACGCAGTGAATCGATCGTAATTCACATTTTCAACCCAGGCTACAGCGGCATCATGTACATATGACTTGTCACTGCTGTCGATATGATTGACAGTGATCTGCACTTCAGTGGGTTTGTCAGGATAGAACACGTACGGTTTGAGATTAATTACTTCGCAATGAGAGTATCCAAGTGATGGAATGTGTGGCATATGACGGCGACCTCGCTGGAAAGGAAATCCTGAAAAAAATAACAACATAAAACATTAATAAGTAGCAATGATGTGATTTTGTTTCCTGTTTTAATATGCATTATGTTATTTACTACTTACTTACTCACTCTTATTATTTTTTTGTTTGTTTAAATATCTAGCCAAATTGGAAACTTAAACGAAAATGGTTTATGTATCGATGTCGTCGTTCGTTGAACATGACACACGTGTGTGGCACCAGCCTTTGTTCGCTGTGTAATTACAACTTTACTTTTGAGGTGAATCGAAGCTTTCCAGATTTCGCCGAAATTTTGACAAAGCGCCAGTTCGGTTGCATTACTTTCGCACAGTACTGTACATTCAGACAGATGTTAAGGGTGTGTTCTTCGCCAGTATAAACAGTGTAAAACAACTTGAAACATTCCTAACCTTCACAGCTACCAGGGTGCTGTACGGTGAAGTTGTGTCGCAGGAGACACATTTCCTGTTTAAACAGACACTCATTGTCGTATGACGTGCCATTTGATGAACATACGGGTTCTTGGTAAGATGGGCAGCTGTCCACAGAAACGCAGCGAGCATCACGGGGCCCAAAAGCTTTGCACAGACAGTGATAATGACAGGTCACATCAATGCAGGGATCCAAGTCTGTATTTTGACAAAAAAAGAAAGGATGTGAATCATCAGTCCTCAAAAAACTCATTTGTATTGCGTAAACTGGCCAATGTTATTCTGCCAAAAAAACATTCTCTGATTTTCAAAGACACTTTTCGAGGTGAAAATTTAATGTATTTTCTGAGATCTGATCTGATTGTAAAATTAGTTTTTGTTACTGGATCACTCAAGTTTGTCATTGAAAGTTATTTCACTTCAACAAACTGAAAGCTCAGTGGTATTTTGTGACAGCTAATTTCTGATTTTGTACTACATTTCGACGTATTGTGGTTGCCACTGTTGTCAGAAAAACAATAGCTATGTTGCTGTATAACAAAGGGCAACCATGAAATGCCATAAAACCCAATATGGTGGCGCTCGTGTAATTTGAAAGCCAAAATGGCAGAGACTTGAAGCCAGTTTATTTCGTTAACATGCACTGACAGGTACTGACATAATTATACTTTGCCTTGGACACATTTTCGGTTTATAATATTTTCCCATCAATTTAATGGTAACTTGTTCCAACAGTATATTATTTCTTTAACAAATGCATTACATTCTTTTCTTTCTAGAAGTTGTATCTAGAAATTCAGACATACCTCCAATAACGATGTAATCGACTGTAATGATATCCTTATTGTTGGCGTTACTGTTGTAGCTTCTCACACACACCTTTGCATCTTCTGTAGATGTTTGCTAGACAAAATAGAAAAATAAGATAAAACTCTGTATTTATTCTACAGTATACCATTTTATAACGAATATAATTATGGGATATGATTTTTTTGTGGTTAAAAAGAGATACAAAGTAATTTGAATAACATACCTTGTTCAAATGATATAGCTCGGCCCGGATAGTGGGGAAGCGACGTGAAAAGACGCGCGAAGCGCGAAGAAGTGATCTATCCGAACGCCTTCGGATAGGGTAGAGGCGGGTACCTAATGAATGTCATTTTCTTCAGATGTGAACAAAGACAAAGACAAAGTGTTCCTTACCTCGACCCAAGCGGTAACAGCGATACATCGTGACCCAGATAGATTCGAATTGTTATTGTTATCACTGTGCTTGGGCGTCACCACCACAACAGGAGGAGCGAAAAACGGATCTGTGAAGTTTATTGTCTGGAATAGAATATAATAGAAAAACTTTATTTATGTGTCAAGAAACAGCTTATTAATTACGAATGTATGCTTTGCGACAAAGGGCGTCATGCGCAGAAGTAGGGAAGTCATCAAGATAAAACACACTGAATTAAAACTGGTCCTCTATTATCCAATTTTCAATTTGGGTAGTACCAAAATGTGTACATTCAAACCTTTCCAACACCTACATATACTTTAGTTTGTGATATCTCGATAGAGATAGATCATAAAGCTAAAATATATATCAAACTACGATATACACAGCTACTGTTGCTGTCAGGACTATGACCTTTGAAACCCTAATATGATGATGGCTATTTTACACTTACCTGACAGAAAGCGTAGTTATCTATCTAGATCTTTGAAACCCTAATTCTTTGTTTTCATCTGACGTCATCAAAATTCTAAAATCTAAACTGTTTATCCTACAAAGCTCTTCTTTTTATATCTTCTAGACATGGAAATCATTAATCTCGATGCAAAGTTTGGTATCGATCCAGTGATTTTGTTTGGAAATATAGCTATTTGAAATGTGTTATGTCCCGGATGAACGTGTTTCTGAACTGTCACAAAAAAACGGATATTTTTATATCATTTTTAAATTTTCAGACGTGATAATAATTTAGAAGTGATGTTTAAACTAATGTGAAGTGAAAGCAAATGATATTGACGGTAGAATATACTCTACTTCTTGTGCAATTTTATGGCGGCCATGTTGGTGCTCCCAGAGAAGGGCACCAAGATGGCGGCTGCATACTAAATACTGTAATTTTCTGAAAATTAGTTTGGCAATAACTCGGTTATGAAAAACGCCAAAAAGCTATAATTTGGACAAAAGATTTATTTCTGCCCGTTCTTTTAGCTGCTAGTTTGATTGTGTTCATGCAAGCAAACAGTTTTAATTTGTAATTGTGATGAAAACCACCAATAGGATGATGTCCATTTTACACTTACCTGACAGAAAGCGTAGTTATCTTGATAAGATGGCGAGTTTATTCTGGTAAACGAGAGACTGTCGGTTATGGTGAAGTTGTCAACCCTCAGATTTGTAAATGCCATCCAGTTCTGGGGAGAAAAAATCATCGACGATAAATAGTGTTCGTCCTCGATCAAATATATTTAATCACGCCGTTAGAAGATACGACGATTATTTTAAGTAGCAATTGCAACATGCAGATATGCTGTTGGCATTAAAATACATATTAACCCTATTCTTAGCTTCCTGTAGGACACAAAGTGCGCTCGCTGATAATGGCCATACGTCGTGACCTTTCCTTAAAGTTAACGGCGCAATTTTTGGTATGCCAATTGTTTGGTTACATGACGTTTTAATGACAACCACTTGTTTTACAAGACATTGAGATTTTCATATTTTATGCAGAGAAGATTTTCTGACATTTTTGAAAAAAAAGATCCAAGATTGCGCATCCAAGATGGCGGAAATGTTTTTGCAATGTATGAGGTCATTTTGGCGTGATATGACCTCATAATTGACGAGTGGTGAGAAATCGAGTAATATGGTTTAGGGAAGTATGCATGGCTCTGGTTTATCTTAAAGGAAAACAAAATCAAAATCCACTTACTATCTTCATGTTTCTGTGTGGTCCATCGAAAATCTTGGCTTCTCGAAGACAAATTTTAAAATTATCCTCGCGTAAGTCCTCTACCCACACGGCCATGGCATCCTGAGGTCTCTTGGGAAGCTGGTGACTAGCAGTCACAAATATAGTTGGAAGAGTGGAGAAACGCTGAAATAATAATAATAACCAAATAAAAAATGAATGAATGATTGATTGATTGAATGAATGAATGAATGAATGAATGAATGACAATTTTAAATACCTTGTCGAAAAGAAGACGTATTGCTTGATAATTTGAATGGTTACTTGCATATTTTGACCGAAAACAGAATATTTTTGTTTTCCCCTGCTTATTTTACCAAACTTCGGGACGACAAAAATGCTTCAATTGAGAGGAAAACATATTTCCGAAATTGATAAAATAAGCAGGAAAATAAATAAACATTTTTAAAATATTATATTTGCGGTCAAATTGCGCAAGCAGCCATTCAAATTATTTCAGTAATTGCTAAAATATGAAAGGCTGATCCAAGAGCGGTCAAACCATCGTCGAAGCCCCTCAAAAAAATGATTAACCTTAGATTATTTGTTTCTAAGTAGTTCCGCTAGACCTACATTCGGGCCAGGTTGAGGATTTTCGAATTTTTTTATCAATGACAAGCTTTAGGCGATATTTATAGACGACCGTAAAACAAACAAACTGCAGTCCACTTAGCTGATGGCAGTTGCTGTGATATTATTTGTCTATCTACAAGGGAGTTTGCTAACTGCACATTCGAGAAGAAGAGCGGACATGTCAGGATTGTTTTGGTAGATGATAACCAATCCGGCCCAATACGTCCAAGCATCGTCAGTTACAAAGGGCATGCAAACAGATTAGGGTGTTTAAGTATGACCGATGACAGAATGATTGATCGCCAGTTTATTCAATTCGAGTGTCTTGTTTAATCTTTACGTCTTTCGTCTAAATGCTGGTATAGGTCTATTGTTACTTTTGATAACTAACAGATGCCATCTATTGTTAACGATACTTTTATAAGTCAACCCATAGTTAATATAGAGAAATAGGTGTCGCACCCCGGCGAACATCAAAAGAACGAACAAAGATGCCAATATTTATGTTGAAAGGTCCACAACCATGCACAATATTTTCTTTTGCGCTCACACACTGGTTGAATTACGTAACTGAAATGTTTATATTGGTTATTTGCTTAAACGCACATTTAAACGAAATCTAAGTTAGACCAGGTTTAAGGCTAAATCTAGGTTTAGACAAGGCTTCCATAGACCACGGCTAGGTTGAGTCTAAATTGCGTTATTAGAATGCGGATTAGCCTCATTTCACGGAGACCACGTCTAAACGTGGTCTAACAAGTCTAACTATTGTTTCTTCTTAAACCGCGCTAAGTGCAATTATAACGTAACTAATGTTAGCCAAACATGACTTGCTTTCTACAGGAAACTATTATATTATTTTATTTTATTAATGACTTGCGAAATAATTCTGAAGATACTAATTGAAAAGTTTTCATTTTATGGAACAATAAGCTAAGGACATGCTATTGAAGTAAACTTTATTTTTTGGAACACTAAAATTTAAGTATGATAAAAACATCCACTCTAAAAACTAGCTTCTTTCCTGAGCCTAAACCGTCGACGAAAATTAGACTGTTTTACAGTGTAAGGGAAATTGTCATCTTCGTATTCTTCTAGAGGATTTATACTATCCCTCAACTCAGCTTGTTATCCTATTCCTGTAAAGTTCTATACTTCGAACTTCCATCCACGACACAAACCTTCACTAATAAAAACGTTAGACTACGTCTAAACCTACTTATGACCAGGTCTAAGTTGCTATTGTTTGCTAGTCTGTGTTTAGACCCCGCTTAGGCGAGTTTTAAAATAAAGGACGTTTAAATAATCCGGTTCTCCGGTTTAAACCCGGTTTAGACCAAGACTGTCTTAAGCGATGTCTAAACGTCGTTTAAATAATCGGCCCATATTTTGTGTCAAGGCCAAAATACGAACAACAACATGTAACAACTTTGGCCAGCCATATATAAATACACGTACACACTTTAAAAATAATTCTTACCTGCTGAAAGTCGATCCTCTTACATTCTGTTCCAGTTGTCCAAGAGTTTAAGGAAGTAGCTCCCAGCTGGGATCCAGATGGAGCAGATTGGACAGCAATCCAGTTGACCTCCGCCGTATCGTTGGAACCGTCTCCAAACTCCAATACGCAGACTGTGAATCCATTTGCTGCCACATCCTCAACCCAAATTGCAGCGCCATTACGAGTAGTTTGACTCTTCACAGCATGACCAATTGAGGCGAGAACTTTGACGTCCTGCCCGCGGTTGAAAGGATCTTGGAAGGAAACTTCTTTACAAGCAAACAGTCCTGGGCTGACGATAGTTATGTTTTCCTTTCCAGCCTTGAAACTGAGTGCTGCGAATATATAGATAAAGACACTTGCTTGAACGGTAATGGTGTTATATATTACTCAGTTACAAAGTAAAAATAGCAAGGCAATTCATGTGATGTGAAACCGATTACCAACATCAATAATCTTTACATCGTGCGCGCCTCCCCCATTTCCCTCCCTCGTTTCTCGTTCGGTTCCAGTTGTCTTCGTAAGGACAGAACGTAATCCTTACCTCTGCGATTTAATAAGCATTGCCAAAGTAAAATGCAAAATTGTTGTCACATACCTCCACTGGACTGATCAGCTAGGAAAGTTACGAAGAATATAAGGGACAAGTGAATCGAGAGATGTCGCTCGTAAGCCATGTTGTTTAAACTGAAAGGGTTGTATGCTCTGATGCAGTTTATATAATTATACAGTATAGCTACGTGACTATATGGAAGTGCCGGATAAAAGGATATTTGACAAGGTCATTTGTGAAGTCAAGATATAAACTGTGGAGTTTACCCAACATTGTCTATATTTCCTTGTTTGAAACCCTTAACCTCCTGTTTCTGGGAATTTTAGTTATTATTATTCATGACATAGCAACCTATATTTTCAGAAAACATGTTCATTTATGTGTTCAGTTAAGGCCCGATCAAACGGTCTCAACATTCTCTAAGCATTTGTTGAGTCATGTTGAGAGATGTTGAGACTGCCGTGTCAAACGGCCTCAACATCGGCTCTCAACAACTGTTGAGACAGAAAACCTTTTAATCGGTCATTGTAAAGGATCGAGATATCTCATTCGTTAATAAATGAAAGCACGCCCAGGCACATTATTCCATGAGCACGTAGACAAACATCACAACACGTATAAAACCTTACAGGACTTTACCCTTTTCTTGGCTTATGGCAAAAAAGAAAAATTCTGGGAAATTGTGGTACGCGTACTTGGCGTAAAGGCAGGTACGTCCCTGCGAACTTATTTCGATATTTCCTTGCACATTTTAGTTTGGTGTATTATCTGATTTTCATATTTAAAAAACATTTTTATGTTTTCATTTTATTTTTGTTTTTTTATATTTTCAGTACTTACCATTTATTTTGGATTAATATTTTGGGATCCAGATTTGACTTGCATCAGCTCTTACGAAAACGGACAACACAGCTGGAGTTTTATTAGAAGTTGTCTCAAAAAATAAGTTTCGCCAACAAAAAAAAATGAATTTAGAAGACGTTTGGGAAAGTCACTAAACGTTATGTTACAAAAACGCATTATCGCTCCAGCATTTCTGTTTGAACTCCGTTCGTGATATTTATTATTTACTCAGATCCATTATTTCAAGTCACAAGATCGTCAAAATGCAAGAAGTTGTACCCGCAGGTGTATAAACACTCCAGTGTAAAACCCTTGACGTCAATTTTGGACCGAATCGTCAATTCGAATCATTGATTCATGCTTTTTTTTATGGTTTATTTAACCAAAGTTCGGTAAAGCGAAGAAAATTCGCCCAGACGAAACGCTTTTCTGACTGTTAGGTCAGTTGAACAAAATAAAGCCAGACCGGCCAAATTCCAGGCCAGAGTGCACAAAACATACGGCTATTTCAGAACAAAATGTTCAAAATCTATACCCCTATTTCAGACCAAAACGGCCTCAAAAACCATACCTATAACACCTATATAGCTTATAGGGAAGTACCCTCCTCCCAGGTTTTTTTTTTTTTTTTTTGGGGGGGGGGGGGGGGGGGGGGGGTAGTAGCAGGTGACATAAGCAAATCGGATAAAAAATAATTGCTAGTATAATAACATTGGATAACTTTTTACACATTAGTGAAACGATGTAACGTTTAGCTTATGGGAGGTCATGGTTTAGACTCCTATTTCGGAGAACTCGTAATCCTTTTTTTTTTTTGAGTAACCGAGATGGCGGCTCTTCAATCACAATATTGTTCATACCCGAAATGAAATCCTATACAATATACAGCCATTCATTCTATACAATATTACTAAGAACCTAAATTAAATTGTCAAATTATTTGTTTTTCGATCATCTCTGTTATATTTAACATTCTCAGTCCCAGTGTTGAATAGCCTGCGTAGCTGGCGGTCTTGTTGGCGCGCGATGCAAAATTCGCAAGCGGTGAAGCCGCGACAGCGAGAGAGTCTGGGGCCGCGCACCAACAAGACCGCAGCTACGCAGGCTAAGTGTTGAAAGGCATACCCTTGGAACGGGATTACATTAATGTATTGTCTTGGCTCGCTTCTTCTATTGTTTATTTAATCAAAGTTCGACTGGTGAGCGAGGAAAACGCGCCTAGACGAAACGCCTGTCTGTGAGGTTGTTGAACAATCTAGGAACTGGACGGAGTTAACCAGGATAGAAACAAGTGACACAAGCTAGTCGGAAAAAAAATATATATATATTGCTAGGAGACAAATCAGTGAATTTCTACACATCAGTGGAACGCTGTTAACCCTGAGCTAGTGGGAGGTCATGGATTAGACTCCTGTTTCGGGGAACTCGTAATCCTTTTTCCGAGTAACCGAGATGGCGGCTCTTCAATCACAATATTGTTCATACCCGAAATGAAATCCTATACAATATACAGCCATTCATTCTATACAATATCACTAAGAACCTAAATTAAATTGTTAAATTATTTGTTTTTCGATCATCTCTGTTATATTTAACATTCTCAGTCCCCTGAAAGGCATACCCTTGGAACGGGATTGCATTAGTGCATTGTCTTGGCTTGCTTCTTCTATTGTTTATTTAATCAAAGTTCGACTGGTGAGCGAGGAAAACGCGCCTAGACGAAACGCCTGTCTGTGAGGTTGTTGAACAATCTAGGAACTGGACAAAAGTGACACAAGCTAGTCGGAAAGCAATATATATATATATATATATATATTGCTAGGGAGACAAATCAGTGAATTTCTACACATGAGTGGAACGCTGTAACACTGGGCTTGTGGGAGGTCATGGGTTAGACTCCTGTTTCGGAGAAATCGTAATCCTTTTTTCCGAGTAACCGAGATTGGCGGCTGTTCAATCACAATATTGCTCGTCCCCAAAATAAAATCCTCCAAAGAGGTCATTGACAAGCTAATACTGTTTATTTTGTATATTACACAATGTAAAGTTATTTAAAAAAAAATCCACTTAAGAACGGCGGTCAGGGAAAACCACGCAAAATCTGGATTTCGTGGCAGAAGTTGAAAAATCGATTTCCTTCATTTTTGGCTCATAAATACCCATTAGGTAGGGAAGATACCTGATGTAGTTTGTTTCCGCCAGAAGCCGTTTTCCTCGCTTAATCGCACATATCAACATTAATCGAAAACATACCTGAGAATTGGCTTGGGTTCTTTGAGGCATTCTCTTGGAGACAGTATCTAAGTCAGCCAATATTTCGATGTACCGCCAAATTAAAGTGCCCATAACCTTTTTTTTTCTCATCTGAATCTAAACATCACCCAAGGAATTTCTGCGAGAAAATTTTGCGATTTGCAGAAAACGCGAATTTTTTATGAATGTTTCAAATCTTCAAAATCCTATTTTGGTTTGGTATACTCGTCCCGCTGTAAGAAGGCCGACGGGCTCACATTTTCCTGAATCTACGTCACAATTCCTTTGTTTTGAAGCCACGTGTTTCTTAATCTACGTCACAGTTTCCTTTGTCTGATGTCACGTGTTCCTTATCTACGTCACAGATCCTTTGTGAACCGAGAAGGACCCAGGGGAGAGAGACTAAAGCAAATGGTGATCCAAAATGGCAGCAAATTTGAAAGTTTTATAAAATTCATAAACAATTCGCGTTTTCTGTACCTGGGCCCAGAGGTTTTCTCTCTCTTCTTTCTCAATCGAACTTGAGCCGCGAAGCGGCGGGAGCGAGTCGCGGAGCGGCGAGAAGAGAACCTCTGGGCGCAGTGGCTATGCATCTCACTTCCATGCTGGAATTTAGGGTCAAGATCTGACCCTCGGGCTCTGATTGGTAGATATTTTAACGAGCCACGCAATCAATCTGATTGGTTTGCATGATTGAAACCACCGAGGGGAAGGTGAGGATGTTTGTCGCATCACTGCGTGAGGTAAATTTGACACTCATTACCAGAGAGGATAGCTTGTACGTGATCAATTAACGTCGCTCCGTAGTACACGCTGTTATCGAGAGATATTTTGCTAGTAGCCCATCTACGTCCGCGAAAAGAAATGAGTTTGAGTCCCGAATATTGTCGCGCCGATCCCAGCTGCATGTTAGATTCCTTTAAAAAAATAAATTAAATAAACTGTTGGAATAGTGTTGTTTATTGTCGCGACTTTCAGTGAGTGCGTTGGTCCTGATCCAATTACAGCCGGGATTTATAGAGATGTTGTGTTTGACTCAAAACTACTCAATTGTGTGACGCGGTTTCGATCCATCATTTGCTGGCATTTGTTTTGTATATTACAAATGTTTTTGCAACTCGGAGATTATCAAATACGAGAAGAGCGCGCGTATAAAGTTTAATATCTCTTGACAGCCGCTTGACATGACCCGACCAAACCGGAAAGGTCAACTGACAAATAACCAGTCTTCACCACCCAAGTGAAGAAAATATTCGCGTGAACAATATACCTTGGTCCACCCCACTGAACAAAATAAACGGCTGATCAACACGTGATATCTTAATTGCCATTGGCCGGCTCTTTAATTACCATTTTGAAAATTTGACAGTTGGCGTCAGCATGGAAATGAGATCGTATCCACTGCCACCAGAGGTTTTCTTCACTGCCGCGTCGCTTCGATCGCTTTGATCAAGTTCAGAAGAAGAAAAAAGAAAGAAAACCTCTGGGACCAGGGTACGTTTTCTGCAAATCGCAAATTTTTTTCGCAGAATTTCCTTGGGTGATGTTTAGATTCAGATGAGAAAATAAAATTTAAAAAAAGGTTATGGGCACTTTAACGTATTGATGGGTTCACTTTCTTTCGTTCCGAAACGCACGGAAGAAGCTTTTTAAGCCCCAAAAGCTCTTTAGGACTTGTTTCTCCTTTCTTGGTGATTGTCTTTTATAATAGTCCTTTTCTCGCCAAATACTGAGAGCCAGGAATCCACAGAATCGATTTTTATAGCCTGTTCGAACTGAATTGCTGTGAAATATGCAAATTATCTGGAAATAATTATATTGCGTTACTTGACTCCGTGACTAAAGAAGTCGACTGCGCAGACTCAATCTACACAAATTTACATATTTGGATGTCACGTTAATCACGAAATATATCAAAGCGAGAGTTATGTGTTTCGAAGAGGCTATAAAAATTGATTTCTGTGAACTCCTGGCTCTCATTTTTTTGGCGAGAAATGACTATTATAAAAGACAATCACCAAGAAAGGAGAAACAAGAGCTTTTGGGGCTTAAAAAGCTTCTTCCGTGCGTTTCGGATCGAAAGAATGTGGACCCGTCAATACGTTAACTTGGTGGTACATCGAAATATTGGCTGACTTAGATACTGTCTCCAAGAGAATGCCTTAAAGAACCCAAGCCAATTCTCAGGTATGTTTTAGATTAATGTTTAAATGTGCGATTAAGCGAGGATTGAGACAATTTGGAGTAATACCACATGTTGAGTTATGCCATAGAAAGTGGCTATCAAATTTGAGTTTGTCTCAAACTGAAAACCTCTTGCTTATTTTGTATTTGTTTCATTATGGTAAATTTCGCTACAGCCATAAAAATTGTCATCCAGTGGATGAAAAATAGTTTTTATGTCGTTAGAAAGTGTCCAAAGCTCTCTGTATGGTTTGGTTTGCGAACGCGAGGATAGTTTTATAGTAGCGAATTTCAGGGTTCAACTTTGAGCATTTTGAGTGTCGGAAAACGAAAACCGATTTTCTTATTTTTCTAAAAGAAAACGGCCTCTGGCGAAAAAAAACTACATCAGGTATCTTTCCTACCTAATGGGTATTTGTGAGCAAAACATGAAGGAAATCGATTTTTCAACTTCTGCCACTCAATGCATATGCTTCATTTTCCCTGACCTCGCGTCTTAAGAGCCGCCCTCTGTAATTATCGCCCGGAGGCGTGCAAAATGAAAAAATCGAAATTCCTCAAACTTTACCAGAATATAGGTCTAGTTGAACTATTGCTAGAAAAATAACTTTCAGTTCCATCAGATTTTTATTTGAGGCGAACGGCGCCCATAACGGTTTTCGGCTCTCGCATCAGTTTTTCACGGGGTGAATACAACACATTACTAAACGTCTCCTAAAAAAATAGGCAATGGAAATATCCAAACACTGTATAGTTTATTGAAAAGAAGACACATTGGTTAGTTGATTAAATGGTTATTTAAACAATTTGATAGCAAGCGTAATATTTGAGCAAATTTTAAAGTTTTAGCTTATTTTGACGATTTTGGCAAGGCAAATTAACCCTAAATTGAGAGGTAAAAAAACCTAATTGGTACATGGCGTGGGGTTATAAAACTACAACCCAATGAAAGAGCAATGTTTCTTCTACAAATATATGTAATAACATTTTTGGGCTACTGAAACTACGAAATTTGAGAGCGCCAAACGAAAGTACTTTATCGTGGGTGGGGGCGGGGGGGGGGGGGGGGAACGGGGGAGAGTAATCATTACATTACAGTCGTGTTTTTTTCGTAATATTTGTGAGAACAGATGTATCATATACCTTATTCTCACTTATTTTCGTGAGTATTTATTTTCGCGATGTAGCAAAAAACGCGAAAACCTGACCCCCGCTGATCTCCATGATGCCTGAGCAGCAACCTTTATAGCAGTGGAAACCCGGGTTGGGGGGGGGGGGGGGGGGGACTCCCATGTTAAAGTGACGGGGTAATCATCGTACCTTTTAGGTGTCAATTCCAATGTAAGACCAATGTAAGAGTTTAACTACGACAGCAACTAGTTTTGCTTTAGAATTGGTGCTTCATAGGGCCTATGAAGCACCAATTTATGGACGCTCCACCCCCCCCCCCCCCCCCCCCCCCCTTTCGGAGCGAAAAATGTTCCGCCGGTCTTCGGCAATCGGCTGCTACAATAATTTCTATGTACTTTAATACGCACTTACACGAAACATTGCTTAAGGTAGAGCCCAGGAAGCTCTATAATGCTTTGATTTCTCTAGTAACATTAATAACCAAACAGACATAACATAAAACATATGCATGTTGTCCATGTTGTTACCTGCTCTGGCGAGAAGAAAATATGCTTCTGTTTTTAAAGTTGAATCGTGACAGGTGAAATACTTCAAATGACTTTTTACATCCTTGCCGCAACTCTGGATTGTCACGCACATTGCATTCGCGGGGTTAGACCTACTGCAACCACAAAACCCTAGCCTCCAACAAACGCAGAGTAGCCACACGATGCCATGGCTGATGGTTGAATGAATCGAAACCGGAAATGAACTGTTTACAGTGGCGGTTTCTGAAAATTCCCAAACCGGCCACTCACCTTCGAGCTTCCTCGCAACCACGGGCCGTTGGTCACACCCGCTCACACCTCCATTAATGTCTCACTGATTTCGGCGCGTACTTATTTGTCTAAATCGACTGATCCGTATTTCGCGAGGCTTTATTTTTAAAATATTTTGCGAAAATATCGTCTTTCAGTTTTCGCGTTTTTTGCTACATCGCGAAAATAAATACTCACGAAAATAAGTGAGAATAAGGTATATGATACATCTGTTCTCACAAATATTACGAAAAAACACGACTGTAATGTAATGATTACTCCCCCCCCCCCCCCGTCTCCCCGCCCCCCGCCCCCACGCACGATAAAGTTGGATCTGTACAGCTCCGCAAATGATCCCGGGACCGCAAATGATCCCGACCGCAAATGATCCCCAAATTGGACCGCAAATGATCTCCGACCGCAAATGATCCCCAGAATGGACCGCAAATGATCCCGCTAAAAATCGAGGAATGGCGTGGACGGTGGACGCGATTTTTTTCCAATTTTGAATATTTTCCCCAATAACTGAATCTGTGCACGCTAGACATTTTTTATGACGGAAGTGATATATATTTTTTTATTACTATTGATGCAGATTTTAGAAAAAAAATAAACTCAAAATCACTGAACGAGAATACCAGATATATTCTAAAAATAGTTAATTCGAGAAGGTGTTATTTTTGGTTTTCGCTGTAAACTTCATCCGCGTCTAGAATTATTGCAGATTTATATTGCTTTCGCGTCACCAAGATTCATTTATCTATAAATTTCGAGATTAAAGACGGTATTCTGCGCCATGAAACAAGCTATACATGGAAATTGAAACACCCGTTTACAGCAAACTACTTCACGAAATCGGCAAATAACATTTCCGGTGAATTATCGTGATTATTTCATGCTGTTTTGGCTGCATCGACTGCATTTAACACCCGGCCCGCTTTGATGAAGTGTGAAAAACTGTAAATTTTTTTTCAGGCTAAACTCACTCTCAATCAACAACACGAATTTTTTGAGTTATCTTTTTTCCCTTGGCCTTTTTATTGTCCGTTTGCGAAGCAATTGAAAAACAAATATGGCGAGGGAAAAGTCACAGAGGAATTTTGTCCTAATTGTGGAAAGAAGTTCCAGTGCTATACCCAAGGAGTTTTTGAGAGTGGTGGAGCTTTACTTGTCTATTCAGACGACAACGTACGTTTTCTGTGATGTGTGCGTGTTACATGAAATCAGTTAAACAGTGTGGACGGCATTCATCGAGCAAAATTGTGAAACCTGGACGGAAACTAATTAAAGTATAAGGAGTAAAACATTGCGTTGTTGCCGTTGAAGTTGCCAGTTATGGTCAGTTATGTTATTGTTGAAATAATTGAAATGTACAATGTTATCACGAAATATCAAAGTGTGACAAGTCACGTCGGACTTATGAACGTTTTTATAGTAAAGAAGGATATGTAAACGCTTTCATATATAATCTGCTCGAAATACGATTAAATGAAATAATATTATTAACAAATAAAAAGGAGAATTCAAAAAAATCGTGTTGTTGATTGAGAATGAGTTTAGCCTGAAAAAAAATTCACAGTTGTCACACTTCATCAAAGCGGGCCGGGTGTTAAATGCAGTCGATGCAGCCAAAACAGCATGAAATAATCACGATAATTCACCGGAAATGTTATTTGCCGATTTCGTGAAGTAGTTTGCTGTAACGGGTGTTTCAATTTCCATGTATAGCTTGTTTCATGGCGCAGAATACCGTCTTTAATCTCGAAATTTATAGATAAATGAATCTTGGTGACTCGAAAGCAATATAAAATCTGCAATAATTCTAGACGCGGATGAAGTTTACAGCGAAAAACCAAAAATAACACCTTCTCGAATTAACTATTTTTAGAATATATCTGGTATTCTCGTTCAGTGATTTTGAATGTCTAGCGTGCACAGATTCAGTTATTTGCGGTTCATTCTGGGGATCATTTGCGGTCGGGGATCATTTGCGGTCCAATTTGGGGATCATTTGCGGTCGGGGATCATTTGCGGTCCCGGGATCATTTGCGGAGCTGTACAGATCCGTGAATTGTGTAACGCAATCTCTGTTGATTCTGGCCAACATGGAGCACAAACATTGAGCACCGTTGGCGCTTACATTTCAATTCCAAGACTTCACAGGTACTGATGCCATTATTAACTGTAAATAGTTCGATATTATTTCTCACTTATTATAGGTTTTGTTAATATATAGAAGAGTGATGGAAATAGTCTCGTGCCGTGAATTCCTTTCATTTCGTGAATTTCGGACCGAAAAATAATTACATTTTAGTGGCTGCCAAATTAACCTCTAAAAGCTAAGATTTTACACAAATTTACCAGAAATCAAGACGTTATCTATCTAAGAATAGCTAGCCTTCCACAGTAGCACAAACTACTTAGGGAAATCTATCTTATAATTTTTCCAGTGTGACTTGTGTATTTTAGCTATCCGCATTTCGTGACACGGAAAGGTAATTTTTGACTTCGGGAGCACTTTTCGTTTGGCGCTCTCAAATTTCGTAGTTTCAGTAGCCCAAAAATATTATTACATATATTTGTAGAAGAAACATTGCTCTTTCATTGGGTTATAGTTTTATAACCCCACGCCATGTACCAATTAGGTTTTTTTACCTCTCAATTTAGGCTTAATTTGCCTTGCCAAAATCGTCAAAATAAGCTAAAACTTTAAAATTTGCTCAAATATTACGTTTGCTATCAAATTGTTTAAATAACCATTTAATCAATTAACCAATGTGTCTTCTTTTCAATAAACTATACAGTGTTTGGATATTTCCTTTGTCTATTTTTTTAGGAGACGTTTAGTAATGTGTTGTATTCACCCCGTGAAAACTGATGCGAGAGCCGAAAACCGTTATGGGCGCCGTTCGCCCAAAATAAAAATCTGATGGAACTGAAAGTTATTTTTCTAGCAATAGTTCAACTAGACCTATATTCTGGTAAAGTTTGAGGAATTTCGATTTTTTTCATTTTGCACGTCTCCGAGCGATAATTACAGAGGGCCGCTCTTAAGCCCTAAATAGGCCAAGCTCCTACAGATATAACTGACCCACTTACGCCGACTACCGATACCAACCAGCAAGACTACTGGACGGGAAAAAGATCTGCTTCGGAATCCAACCTAAAATCTTAAAACTTATGGAGGACGGTCTTTGGCTGTGGTCGCACATATTTGTGCATGTATGTGTGCTTATGATGGATATTGATTTTGATGATTCATTTCTTTATTGTCATTATTATTAATTATTTAATTATTACTAATAAAATATATGTAAAGCGCTATTGAACCCTAGGGAAATATCGCTATATACATTTATTATTAGTTTTATTAGTTGCTTTTTCACGCCCTCAGTTTTATCCCTGGCAAAAAAAAAAAAAAAAAAATTAAACTCACTTCAGTTCGGAGTAAACAAATTACTTCCTCTATTTCATTAAACCACATATGTTATCATTCCGCCAGGGTTGTATATTATAATGATGTGTTTTCTTTCAGTTTAACTTCGGCACTTTCCAGTTTCAAGTATTTATAGTAAATCAATCAGCATTCATTAATTTTTTCAACACTGTCATCTTCAACATCTTTCCCAGGGTCGAAAAGACTTACCCTTGGAACGAGGTTAACGTTGTATTGTCTTGGATCTCCTCAGAGTGTTCTATAATAATATTCTCGACTCTAGATATATAGCGGCTTGCTGCTTCTCGCATACATTCGCAAGACTTTAGTTTAATTCGACCTGTACCGTCTCACAATCTGAGAACTGGTGTCCTGTTAACTCGATATATTTCATTTGAGTTCTTGTCATTCTAATTCCTCATGTGAATTTCATAACGGTACAAAACCAAAGCATAAACAGCGCCACGTGAATGTACTGCTCAATAGCTTTCATTCGCGGATGGTCACACATGAAGTAAAACTTAGAACCACCTTGTACAGCATAACAAACTGTACCGCGTGAATGTCTTGGGCAATAGGTTTCATTTGAATGGTCACAACCTGGCGATTCATCCACATACAGTACAGTACCAAACAGTACGGCATGAAAGCACTGCTCGATAGCTTTCAATTTAACGGCCACACACTAGCGTTTCATCCACACTTTTTAGAAACGTTAGAACCACCTTGTACATACAGCATAGCAAACGGTACCACGTGGATGTCCTGGTCGATAGCTTGCATTTGATTGGTCACACATATAGCTTTTATATGGTCTCTAATGTCGGCATCCATTGCTTTCTCTTAGCCAGCAGGGCACCCAGCATTTCCACTTATAAGGAAACTGAAACCCAAACGTTCCGAAGGTGTAAGGGTATCTGAAAGCCAGTAAGAGTTCGGGAGAGTTAGGAAACGAGACATCGACCCCGTGGAAATTGATTCTCGCAGATGGTACTACCCACGACTGAGGAAATGTCTCCAACGTATGATGGTATTTAACAATAAAGTTGTCCCTTGACGAGGCTGGATAATATTTGTATAACATTACTTCTGTCCTACCACGAGTTGTTTTGTTTGCTGGTATCCATCTCATAAAATCAACGTTCACGTCTCCAAACACTGCTACCATGCCATTTGCTTTTATTCCTAACTTACTTAATTCCCAGTAGGCATCTAAGCTTTCTGTGCTTAAAATAAAGGAAATATCTGCATCATGATCGTGTGGCATAATATCTCCCGTGCGATATGCACCAAGAAGTGTCCCTGTAGAAAAAAAAATAAAAATAAAAATGTTAATTATAAAAATTACAATTTCCTCGGTTGTGATTGGTTGAAAAAACTCCTATTTTCCACTAATTTGCTTTGCCAAGTTGCTATCGGACAGTTTGTTATCGGACAGTTCGTTATCGGACAGTTTGTTATCGGACAGTTTAATAAGCCAATCACATTTAAATTATAGTTTAAATCAACCAATCACAGCCTTGGTTAAAATAAACCGCGAGCGCGGTCGTCCGATTTTGTTATCACTCGTATGATTACAGACCGAATTGGACTCCACTCAGGGGGGGGGGGGGGGGGGAGTTCGTCCCCTAGATTCGCCACTGTACACACATGTAACTAATATACCGTTAAGAATTAGCAGCCTTTGGGGCTCGCTACTTTTAGGGAGTCGTTACTTTCGGGGAACAGAAACCGTTAAATAAAGCTTTTCCGCTGATAAAAGACATGAGCGAATCAGCCGATTTAGAGGGAATCGAATTCTTCTCTGATTCAGACTCGGAGGAAGAAAGCTAGTCAGATACCGTAAACTGTAATGCTTTGTGGCATAAGCGATATCTTCCCTTGTTGTTAAGTGCCTTATATCGTGATCAAGTTATGACACTGCACGAAGATATGACTTATACATTTGACTATTGATAGGAAAATAAATATACACATACATGTACGGTATGTATAATTAAAAAAAAACCCTGGTCTCGCTACTTTCGGGGGCTCGAAACTTCCGGGATTTATTAGCTGCCACACATTTTTGACGTTACTTTCCGGGGGGTCCGGCGTTAATTGCAGGGAACTTTATTAGATGTATCAACGGAACAAAACTCACCATAGTCAAGCCAATATTGTACCCCAAACTTGTCAAATACTCGCGAGATATTCTGCGCCATAATCCTTAAAGTTCGACGTTTTTCATCAGACAAGTAGCACTCGTCGTCGTATCCACCACTGGCTCGTGGCAAAATAATCAAGTGTAGAGCCACAAGGACAACCAGTAAAACAATGAGTGACACTGTCAATAATTTGCGTGCTAGTTTTGTCCGACGTCTTCGTGATAAATTACAGCAGAGCATGCTGGCGTATAGATATGATGTATAGTCTGATATATTTCTTCAAGTCGCCTTGGATCAGCTCAATATCTCTTATAAAATACTGCAAAAAAAAACGGTATAATTTAAAACAAGGATTACAGTACACGGAACCCTGATATATTCTTAAATTCTGGATTCACCTTGAAAATCAACCTACTGACATTATTGCTAAACTTTGCTTAATCATCTCTAATAAAATGGAAGAATAAAATAAAATGAGGTTTGATCAATAAGATTAATTATTTATGTACAAACTTAAGTGACTTGATATTAAAGACGATTTTATTTTGATCAATCACATTCTGTTGTTAGGCGCAAATGTTACCTTTACTCAAGGAAATGTCAAAATAGCATGCCTTCTCTCCGAGGTTTTATCACTAGGACAGGTCGTGTTTATAAGATTGAGCTCCACATTGCCAGGAAAAAGAGATAAACTAATTCATCATTTTAAAAAATGGGAAAAATTAATTCTTACGTTTGCTAATTAGGTAAATTATAGTAACAATAGTATAGGTATTATATAGATCGTATTGCTGTAGTAGCCTGTGTGACTGTGTGAGTGTGGGAGTGTGTGCATGTGCATGTGTGTGATTTGTATTTTGTATGCTTGTTTCTATACCGCTTTGTAAACATGCTGAAAATGAAAAGAATTAAAAAAAATATTTAAATGAAAAAAAAAAAAAAAAAAACTTAAGTGACCCTTATATTTTCATATCAAGGGCGAATAGGAGTATGTTGGGCAAATTTAAAAACTCATCAAATCTATTAAATACAAACACAAAACTTAAATTGTACTCAATTTTTAAAAATGAAACAAAATATTCCGACTGTATTATTAAACCATGTCAAAAATTCTGAACATAGACGAATCACTTCTAAATTCAGGATAGGGAATCACAACATAAGAATCGAACGTGGAAGATTTACAATCCCTAAAACGCCTGGAAACGTACGGATTTGCTATCATTGCTCACTTAATTCAGTTGAAGATGAAATGCACTTTTTTTATTTCACTGTGCATTGTATGATGATTTAAGAAATGCCTTTTTTGAAAGGATCATTAAACGAAATAGATTATTTATAAATTGTGATTATAATACATAATATATACTTTCATTTATTCTCGAACAATGTTAATGGATGACCATTAACAAAACCTTTCTAATTAGCTTTTATTGTTCCTGTCATCCAACATGGCCGCCAGGGTCTTTGTCATTTAAATATCTCGGGAATGGTTGCAAACCAGCAATTATAAACAAAAAATCGTATGAAATTTCCTATACATCTTCTTCAGCCCACCCGGCCAAAGTTACAATAAAATACATGGAACAGAACCACGATATAATAAACGAACCCCCGTTTATAGGTGTGCCCGGTCCCTTGGCACTTCGTTATATCGGGGTTCCACTATATTTGTTTACATTTTGTAAATAAGCAAATAAGCGTTCGCATTTTTAAAAGTTACAAGTATGATAGGCGCGATGGTTGGTTGCTTTTTGCTTTGGTTGCTATATATATAAATTTAAAACATTTAGCGATGGTTATACATTACAGCCATCGAAATAGTAAGTCATTAGTCCCATAAAATTTATGCGGCTTGAATTACATTCGACGCGACTGCAAGAGTGGTTTACAAAAGCTTACAAACATGATCGCAACGATCGCAACGATCGCAATAGTGGTTCCCATATAATCGCAACGATCGCGATCGTTGCGACTGCGATCGTCATCATATGGAAACCAGGCTTATGTAATTATAGTATTTAAAACTGACAATACTATAAATGCTTGGTATGCTATGTATCGTATTCATTATGTTAATATGTATTTCCAATTATACAGTAAAACCTACGCTAACGGCCACCTCTCTACATAGGCTCTCAGCGGCCAGTTAATTCTGCTCCGCCAAAAACGAAACAAAACGAAACGAAATTTGAACAGAGTTCGTTTCGCAAACAGCCGATGGCGTCGGATTTGAATGCGTGACACGAGCCGAAGTAAAACAATTTCCGAATCGAACGTCAATCGCATGTGTTTTATCGCCGCATTCTCGTTTATTTGCAAAGCTAGGCCTGTTTCTACCCTGGTCCCCGAGATATTTAGTTCTTCAGTTCTTTCTTCTCGTATAGATTAAAAACGTGCCGTACGTGATTCGTCGCGGACTCGAGAGAGCGACGGACGGATCGAGCGACGCCGATTAGAGCCTGCAACGAAACGAATGTCGACGATCCAATTATCCAATTTAATGTGAACGCTAATATATCATCTTAAAAGTTAACACAGATGAGTACGTAGTAGTTTTAGTTCCTTCGTTACCTTACATTTCTAGTATGAATTCAACTCACCTAATATTCATGTTTCCTCCTTTCTTATCTTTTGAACATACCGTGTTGCCACCCGGTGGTTGCATTCGATTTCTATGATGTGATAGTTGATTCGGCCGAATGAACAACAACAACATGCAAATTATTCCTACACTTTCTACAACGCGTAATTGAGACAATAGCGACTT
>MU825911.1:598480-632460 GCA_029204205.1 Desmophyllum pertusum
AATTTCATTCAACGTTGACTACAGTTCACTAACGAACAAGAAAACCAAACAATTATAAAACATTGTGTTAAATTACCACCTGAAAAAGCTTTTGATGTCTCATCTTAAATCTTGCTTGCATCGGTAACACCCTATCCATGGGACTTTCGTAGTTAAAAAGGCTTTTTGCATGGGTTTAAACGGGTCTTTTTTTTTAATTTTTAAAATTCACTTATTGCCACTCTTAATGGATTATCTTATAAACAGGCATACTGTGACATTGACAAAATGATGGCAAACAGGTTGCGACCCCTTATCGCCACGATTTTCAAACAGTGACATCTCCAAAAACTGGATGCGTGACCCCCCCGGGGGGGGGGGGGGGGGGGGGGGGAAAAACCCGCGACTCTGGGGTTTTTGGATCTGACCAGAACGTTTATGTGGGAAGATGCAACTAATGCCCCTCCATCCCCAACGCTGTTTACAATGATACTCACAAGCTTTTTGGCTGGTCAGCGGCGGAGAGCTTAAGATCACGCGCAGCTTGATGACTCCAGTCACACTCCTTTGTTGCACACCCACAGCTAACTGTTTGGCTGTGACAGACATTCCGATCTAAAAATAATACTTTACATAAGGCAACTTTAGCAATATGGAAAAGTTTGGGCCAGTAACCAGTGTCTGGGAAGTTGCACGCGTTCAATATTGGTGCGCCAGTAATAGGTCAACAGATGGGTTCCAACAAAGCTCAATGCAGTGCAGACATCCAAACGCGCTAACCAAGATCCGGCTTACTGGGTTGTGGACTGGGATGGTGGTGATGGAATCAGTGGATGATGATGGTGGAGGAAGGAAAATGGTTGTGGACGTTGCGTCTGATCACGGCATTGGGAATAAACAGAAAACGCTGTGACGCTGCTTCTTTTGTGGACCTAGGAACCACTGAAACTGAATATGATTTTGGTTATAATGCTCATACAGCGCAACGCCCCATCCCAGTTCCTACCTCTTTTAAATTTTGTTGGGTCCGCTGAATGCCAATAGCAAGTCAAAGTTTTATTCTTTCAGAAACGTTAAATCCCCCCCAGTTGAAGATTATGCTAGCGCTTTTAGTTTTAAGTTTTAAGATTGTAAGATTAAATGTTTTAGTTTTTAATTTTTTTTTTCTCAGGTTCAATGGCCACTATAACAAACTAGCAAGCTTCACTGTGGAATCCGGTTTACTTTTGAACTTAGGCAGGGTCTACAACCGATCAACAAATCGCCGCATTTATCAAACACATTATAAAGTAGTCAGCTGAACGCAGAACAAAGAGAATCATCAACTCATTAGAGGTTTTATTTACTTGATGTAACACCGAATTTTCACCACAACTCAAAATTAATTTTGCACCTTGACCTCCGGAGCATTTTACTACCGCCACCCTCAGTTTACCGAAAACAACTTGGGTTTTTGTAATTTAAGTTAAGATCACTCTTCTGCGGACGTTCTCAAATTCATAAAGTTTTTTAAATTAAAACGTAGTTGTAGGAAATTAAAACTGATCCTTGTTTAGCATAGACTTTTTACCGTGATTTTATTATTTCCGCTTACTCTTTAGTAATATCATGCAAAGACGCGAAGGTGTACTTCATCCGATTTCCACAACACCTCGAATTTTCCTCAAAAATACTCCTCTTACGCGTCGTCAATTTTCAACCCTCTTCTAGTTCGGTGTTTGGAACAAACGGATGGGGACACGCACTATTGTTCACTTGGTTGATATAATTTAGATTCACAAACAGGCAAAATACTACCCTCACACTTTCGGAAACGTTTGAATTTCAGTTTCAGTTTCCTCATAAGTGGAAATGCTGGGTGCCCTGGTATGGCTAAGAGAAAGCCAAATGCGATGCTTGACATTAGAGACCATATAAAAGCTATATATGTGTGACGAAAATTACAATTGGAAAGATATACTGATATCGGCCTTGGACATTCACCCGGTATATTTTTATGATGGTACCTGTTATGCTGTACCCCCCCCGAGTTGTTCTAACTTTGATGCCTTAGCAGATAGTACCTAGCTCCTCTATGTGACCGCAGAGATCCCTAACGGTCAAACTTTTCAATGAAATATCGCTGATACAGAACCATAAACTGCAAGCACTTATTACCACTGAACGAGATTTCCGAGTGATGTCAAACCTTATAGAAGTAAGCGAAATTTTAATATTCCGATATGGCATATCTATCTATCTATCTATCTTCGATGAAAACCACTGGTGTGTACCAATTCACGCTGGCGCTGTTAAAGCTTTGGTTTTGTATTGGTTTTTGTATTGTATTTGTTTGTTAAACCTTCAGCACTCTTCTGAGGGTGACAGTTTTACACAAACCGTAATGAAATTCCAGTTTAGCATATTGTGTCCCAATTTTCAGATTGTGAGGACAGGTACATGTCAATTAAAACTTTCAACAATGCTGCGAGAAGCAGCAAGTAAGTAGATTCAGAGTTCGAAAACTATTAGTTTTAGAACACGTTTTGGTTTTCTGCCTGGGATAAAACTGAGGACTTGATGGAAATTTCAAACTACAGTCGAACCTCCACTAACGGCCATACTCTTTATAAGCGGCCAACCTCTCCACAACGGCCAGGATTTTTCGTATCAATCGTAACGTACTATCCATACCTTTCGTTCTTATTGAAACCTCCCTGCAACGGCCAACATTCTCTTCAACGCGCCAGTTAATTAGACCAATTTGCCGAGTATATTAATATTCTAACTTGGCTCCGAGGCTTAGGGGAAATAACAAAACAAAATAAATGACTTATTCATCCCTCAACCTCGATGTGATGTATTGTCGATTTATTTTGTTTTATCTCCCCTAAAGCCTCGGAGCCAATGTTAGGAATAATTTAATATATTCGAAAAATTGGTCTATTACCGCTCTCAGGGTGGCCGTTCCCTGTAGAGATGGGTTCAAAACTGTAATCGCGTGGGAAACTTTCCAAAAACAACTTACATTGTGTGATATACCAAGATAAACAATAATTAGTTTGACCTCTTTGCGAGGATTTTATCTCGGGTATAAACCAATATTGTGATTTGCAACAGCCGCCAATCTCGGTTTACTCGGGAAAAATAGGATTATGAGTACCCCTGAAACACCATGAACCTCTCCACAAGATCAGTGTTACAGGCCATTTCACTGATAGATGTGTAAAAAAATGATTCAAGGTTTTTCGTTTTCTTTAGCCAATTATTGTTTCCAGTTGTTTTTGTTTCAAAGGACTAGCTTGTGTACACTTTTTTCTACTCAGCTTAACCCCGTCCAGTTCCGTAGTAAAAAATTTGTTCAACAAAACCCCCACAGGAACAGGGCGTTTCGTCTAGGCGCATTTCCTCGCTTGACTGAACTTTGGTTAGATATAACAATATAGGAGGCATAAAAATCAATTGATTTTGAATTTACGAATGTCCGAAATGCACATGAAATCGGTTTTTCACTGGAGTGTTTTATTGCACGTGTTTATGCACGTGCACGCACAAAGGCGTCTTGCACTGATTATGAATATCTTATGACTTGAAAAATGATAGATCTTAGTTAAAAAAAAAAAAAAACAAAAAAAAAACAAAAAAAAATGTATTATGGGGGGAAACAAAGTTTAAAACATAAATGCGTTTTTTAACATAACGTTTAGTCACTTTCCCAATTTGTAATGTTAAACCATCGAATAAGGGATTTATTATTCTACTGCAACAAAAATTTCCCGGACTATTATGCTATTCTCTCCGATTAATCGACTCTGTTCAACTCAGTCAATACCGTGGCATATTTTTACGTTGTTCTCGTGACACTTATATGGTGAAATGGAACGTAACTAGTAGAATAATAAATGGTAAGTATATGAAAATCGGAAGATTAAGACCCACCAATTAAAATGTGCAACGGAAATCCCACTAGATAAATCAATTCCTACTAGGTTTTTTGCCTGGCTACAAGCTTTATAAAATGTGAAGGGGGAGGGGATAGGAAGGATTTTATTTCATACTTTCTCAAACCTCATTAATAATTCATCAACGTTAAAACAAAGGAACTCCATGAACGTGTTCTACGGCGAGCGGGCGGCATGGGTTCAAAAAACCTCCATAGAATTTTTGCGATTTTATTTCTCTTTTTTTCCCAAGTTTCCTCCTTTAGTTTTAGTTTCGACTTGAGAAGGCATATCAAACCCGAGAGGCCAGTGTTTGATCACATTCCAAAACCCTCGAATTTTACGTTAAAATTACTAGGGGGTTGGAAATTGTGATCACATTTTGTCTCTTCAGGGTTTGATATATTACTTCGGTCTTATTCATCTCCATACCTTCCTATCAGCAGCCTTATCAGATAACCCTTTTCGCCACTATCTTATAGTTACACGGTGGGCATGCTATTATATGTATAAATCCAATCAAAGCAAATACCGACTTCAGTTTAAACAACATGCATCTCTCGGTCACCATCTCCCTCGGTCCATTTAGTTCCCCTTATCTTCCTCTTGATTTTCCTAGGCTGATCAAGTCCAGTGAAGGTATGTAACAACGATTTATTGCATATGTATCATTAATAATGCTTATTGAAGTCGTTAGAGGTAAGGATTACTTTAGTTCCTTACGAAGACAAATGCGAAAACAGAGCGAATTAAATGGGGGAGGGAAATGGGGAGGGGAACGCCACGAAGTAAAGATTCTTGAAGTTGATAATCGGGTTTCACCACGAATGCCTTGCTACTTTTACTTTATTTAATTTTTGTTTTTATTTTTGTAATTAGTAAATATATAGCAACCATTCCCGTTCACGCAAGTGTCTTTATCTATCTATTCACAGCCACTCAGTTTTCAAGGCTGCGAAAGTCTAGAAAACAGTATAAACCATCGCCAGCCCAGGACTGTTTGCTTGACTAAAGAAGTTTCCTTCCAGGATCCTTTCAACCGCGGAACAGCGACGTCAAAGTGTCTCGCCTTCAGTTGCGTCATGACTTGTAAAGAGTGAAAACTACTCGTAATGGCGCTGCAATCTGGGTTGAGGAATTGTGACAGCAAATAGGATTCACAGTTCTGCGTTTTGGAGTTTGGAGACGGTTCCAAACGATACGGCGGAAGTGAAAAAAAAAAAACCTGAGATGTGCTGTCCAATCTGCCCTCTATCTGCATAGCGATCCCAGCTGCGGAGGCTCACTTCCTTATAGCTCTTTTAGCGACAAACTAGGAACGGAAACGCCCAAGAGGCACATCGATTTTTCAGCAGGTAAGGACTGATATTATCTTTAAAGTGTCGGTACGTGTCATTTCTGATACTATATGGCTGGCCAAAGTTGTTACATGTTGTTGTTGTTCGTATTTTGGCCTTGGACACAATGGCGGTTTAAAACCGTGCGTTTAAGGCAAATAACGAATAGAAAAATTTTAGTTTCGTAATTCAACCATAGTGTAAGCGCAAAACAAAAGATTGTGCATGGTGATGGAAAAAACATAAATATTGCATCTTTGTTTGTTCCTTTGAATTTCTCTCTATTAACTATGGGTTGACTTAAAAGTTTCGTTAACAATAGATGGCATCTGTAGTTATCAAAAGCAACAATATACATATAGCAACAATTAGACAAAAGATGTAAAATTAAACAAGACAATCGAATTGAATAAACGGACGATCAATCGTTCTGTCATCGGTCATAATTAAACACCCTAATCTGTTTGCATACCTTTGTAAAACGATGTTTGGACGTATTGGGCAGGAATGGTTATCATCTACCAAAACAATCCTGACATGTCCACTCTTCTTCTCGATATTATGTGCAGTTAGCGAACTCTGTAGTTATCAAAAGTAACAATAGATCAGACCTATACCAACATTTAGACGAAATACGTAAAAATTAAACAAGACACTCGATTTCGAATAAACTGGCGATCAATCATTCTGTCATCGGTCATAATTAATCACCCTAATCTGTTTGCATGCCCTTTGTAACTGACGTTTTTTGGAGACGTTAATGGGCCGGATTGGTTATCATCTACCAAAACAATCCTGACATGTCCGCTCTTCTTCTCTTTCATCACTCCCTTGTAGATAGACAAATAATATCACAACAACTGCTATCAGCTAAGTAAACTGCAGTTTGTTTGTTTTGTTTGTTTTGTTTGTTTTACTTTTTAAAGTGGTTTGATCAAGCTATAATAAGCACCATTTATGTTGGAATCTTTGTTATCAGGTCAAAATTGCAAAATCTATCAACAGGCATTGTTTTCATTGAAATAAAACAGCTTTGAGAGCGGTCGTCGTCTATATATATTACCTAAAGCTTGTCATTGAGAAAAAATGACAAACCTCAAACCTGGCCTGAATGTAGGTCTAGCGGAACTACTTAGAAACAAATAATGTAAGGTTAATCAGATTTTTTGACGGGGCTTCGACGATGGTTTGACCGCTCTTGGAATCAGCCTTTCATATTTTAGCAATTACTGAAATAATTTTGAAAAAAATATAATATTTTAAAAATGTTTATTTATTTTCCTGCTTATTTTACAATTTCGGAAATATGTTTTCCTCTCAATTGAAGCATTTTTGTCTTCCCGAAGTTTGGTAAAATAAGTAGGAAAAAAATACTATAAAATATTCTGTTTT
The DNA here is from genome assembly GCA_029204205.1 of Desmophyllum pertusum. Taxonomy (NCBI): domain Eukaryota; kingdom Metazoa; phylum Cnidaria; class Anthozoa; order Scleractinia; family Caryophylliidae; genus Desmophyllum; species Desmophyllum pertusum. The sequence continues at coordinate 605,109 of MU825911.1, forward strand.
TGGTCAAAATATGCAAGTAACCATTCAAATTATCAAGCAATCTGTCTTATTTTCGACAAGGTATTTTAAAATTGTCATTCATTCATTCATTCATCAATCAATCATTCGTTCATTTTTTTTCTTTGGTTATTATTATTATTTCAGTGTTTCTCCACTCTTCCAACTATATTTGTGACTGCTAGTCACCAGCTTCCCAAGAGACCTCAGGATGCCACGGTCGTGTGGGTAGAGGACTTACGCGAGGATAATTTTAAAATTTGTCTTCGAGAAGCCAAGATTTTCGATGGACCACACAGAAACATAAAGATAGTAAGTGGATTTTGGATTAGGTTTTCCTTTAAGATAAACCAGAGCCATAAATACTTCCCTAAACCATATTACACGATTTCTCACCACTCGTCATATATGAGGTCATATCACGCCAAAATGACGTCATACATTGCAAAAACATTTCCGCCATCTTGGATAAATGTCCAAATGTCAAAAATCTACTTTACAGAAAATCTCAATGTCTTGTCAAAAGTGGTTGTCATTAAAACGTCACGGAACCAAACAATTGGCATACCAAAATTTCGCCGTTAACATTAAGGAAAGGTCACGAAGTTTGGCCATTATCAGCGAGCGCACTTTGTCCCTACAGGAAGAATAGGGTTAATACGTATTTAAATGCCAACAGCATATCTGTATGTTTGCAATTGCTACTGAAAAATAATCGTCGTATCTTCTAACAGCGTGATTAAATATATTTGATCAAGGACGAACACTATTTATCGTCGATGATTTGTTTTTTCCCAGAACTGGATGGCATTTACAAATCTGAGGGTTGACAACTTCACCATAACCGACAGTCTCTCGTTACCAGCATAAACTCGCCATCTTATCAAGATAACTACGCTTTCTGTCAGGTAAGTGTAAAATAGCCATCATCATATTAGGGTTTCAAAGGTCATAGTCCTGACAGCAACAGTAGCTGTGCATATCGTAGTTTGATAGATAGCTTTAGCTTTCTGATTTATCTCTATCGAGATATCACAAACTAAAGTATATGTAAGTGTTGGAGGGGTTTGAATGTACACATTTTGGTACTACCCAAATTGAAAATTGGACAAAAGAGGACAAGTTTAAATTCACTGTGTTTTATCTTGATGACTTCCCTACTTCTGCGCATGACGCCCTTTGTCGCAAAGCATACATTCGTAATTAATGAGCTGTTCCTTTAACATTCCAGACAATAAACTTCACAGATCTGTTTTTCGCTCCTCCTGTTGTGGTGGTGACGCCCAAGCACAGTGATAACAATAACAATTCGAATCTATCTGGGTCACGATGTATCGCTGTTACCGCTTGGGTCGAGGTAAGGAACACTTTGTCTTTGTCTTTGTCTTTTCACATCTGAAGAAAGCGAAATTAATTATATAACCACCTCTAGCCGGTTCCAGGACCGGTGTTCGGATAGATCACTCTAGATCACTCGCAGTTCTTCGCGCGTCTTTTCGCTCCCCCACTATCCGAACGCCTGGAACAGGCTGAACTATATCATCACTCAATCAATCTGTATTTGCCCCTGGAGTAATTATTACTTACAATGGTGTTCTATATTAATGTCTTTCATTTGAACAAGGTTTGTTATTCAAGTTACATTGTATCTCTTTTTAACCACAGAAACATATCCCATAATTATATTCGTTACAAAAGTTTATAACAAAATGATAGCCATCTAGAATAAATAATCGAGGAGTTTTCTCTTATTTTCCTATTTTTTTTCTAGCAAACATCTACAAAAGACGCAAAGGTGTGTGTGAGAAGCTACAACAGTAACGCCAACAATAAGGATATCATTACAGTCGATTACATCGTTATTGGAGGTATGTCTGAACTTCTAGAGCCAAATTCCAGAACTGAACAAAGAATGTAATTAAATTTCAATTGTTAAACTGAAGAATCCTCTATTACTGTTGGAACAAGTTACCATTAAATTGATGGACTAACAATCTAAACATTTCAGTGCACGTTAACGAAAAAACTGGCTACGGTAAATATCTGCCATCAGTTTGGCTTTCAAATTACCCGAGCGCCAACGTCTTACTTAGATTTTATGACATTTCATGGTTGCCCTTTTGTTACACAACAAAATAGCTATTTTTTTCTTCTGACAACCACAATACGTCATGTAGCACAAAATCAGAAAATAGCTGTTAAAACTATTTTCAGTTTGTTGCCGAGCGAAACAAGTTTCAATAAAATAATAACTATTTTTTTACAATAGAACCGTACTAGCTTATAACGATCCCAGAAAATACATTAATTTTTTTACCACGAAGCGTGAGTTTCTGGAAATCAGTGAATAGTTGTTTGGCAGATAACATTGGCCAGTTTAATCAACACAAATGAGTTTCCGAGGACTGATGATTCACATCCTTATTTTGTTGTTTAAATACAGACTTGGATCCCTGCATTGATGTAACTTGTCATTATCACTGTCTGTGCAAAGCTTTTGGGCCCCGTGATGCTCGCTGCGTTTCTGTGGACAGCTGCCCGTCTTACCAAGAACCCGTATGTTCATCAAATGGCACGTCATACGACAATGAGTGTTTGTTTAAACAGGAAATGTGTGTCCTGCGACACAACTTCACCGTGCAGCACCCTGGTAGCTGTGAAGGTGAGGAATATTTCAAGTTGATTTACACGGTTTATATTGGCGACGAACAAAATAAAAAACAACCAATAGGCTGTGCAAAAATAATGCAAACGAATTTGCTGTGTCGAAAATTCGTCGAAATTCCGGAATGTTTCCATTTTCGTCCCCAGAGGCCACGATCCTTTTTGATTATCACCAAGAATCGAGACCTCTGGCCGGTCCCAATTTGTTGAGCATGCTCAGAGTACTCGTTCTGTATTCTCAGCCAATCGGATTTGTCAGATTTGACGGTTAGTCCGAGATTCGCGGACTTCCGGTGTAGGGACCGGCAAGAGAAAAGTTTCAAATCATTTCAAAAGGAAAGTTGTTACTATACAGAGAACAAAGGCTGGTGTCACAACATGTTTCATGTTCAACGAACGACGACTGCGATACACAAACCATTTCCGTTTGAGTCAGTCCAATCTAGATAGATAAACAAACAAACAAAAAATCAATCACTAAATTAGTAAGTAAGTGAGTGAGTAAGTGAGTAAATAAATAAATAAAAAATATATAAAACAGGAATAAAATTCATCATTGCTATTCATTAATGTTTTATGCTGTTATTTTTTCAGGATTTCCTTTCCAACGAGGTCGCCGTCATATGCCACACATTCCATCACTGGGATACTCTCATTGCGAAGTGATTAATCTCAAACCTTACGTGTTCTATCCTGACAAACCCACTGAAGTGCAGATCACTGTCAATCATATCGACAGCAGTGACAAGTCATATGTACATGATGCCGCTGTGGCCTGGGTCGAAAATGTGAATTACGATCGATTCACTGCGTGTGTGATGGCGACAGGCTTTAACGAGCGAAAGTCGAATGCTAACGTGTCAGTTGATTGGATGGCGTATCAAGGAGCTCCAGTGGGTGGCGTCGCCGGGGAAGAAGGGATATCACAATGGTGGACTGGAACGACTTGTAAATCTGTCAATTTTCCGTCGGTTAGTGATTTTTTTCTCCATGTAATATTTTTTACACAAACGTTGCGAAGGACACTGGCTAAAAACAAGCAAACTAGGAGCTACCCTGGGTAGCAAAGGTTTGATTTTAATCGCTCGCGTCGGGATAGGCCGGAAGCCAACACCGGAACACGAAACCTTGCAAGAAAAGGCTCTGGCACTGAGGGTAACCAACAGCCCATTTCCTGGCAAACCTAATGAACGCACCCGGGAGGGGACTAAAGATTGACAGTGTGATCGTCGTACCTTTTAAGGGTGAAAATCCATTGCTTGGTACCTCTTAGGGTGTTTAAATCTAAAATTGCCACGGAATAAAAGGTTGCTTCTGTCAGAGGCAGCACCGAGGAACTAAACACTAAATGTCCGAAATGATCCAGATTCTGAAAAAAAAACACGACCTTGACCAACAACAACGACGACGATGACTACGACGACGATAACGACGGCGACAACGACGACGACGAAGACGATGACGACAATGACGACGATGGCGACGATGACGATGATGACGACGATGACGACGATGACGACGATGACGACGATGACGAAGATGACGACGATGACGAAGATGACGACGACGACGATGACGACGATGACGACGATGACGACGATGACGACGATGACGACGATGACGACAATGACGACGATGACGACGATGACGACGATGACGACGATGACGACGATGACGACGATGACGACGATGACGACGATGACGACGATGACGACGATGATGACGATGATGACGATAACGATGTAGCAGCGAAATGCAAATAGCTTCCTATGCAGACATGACTGGTTTGGCTAGGCGCATTGGTCATTTCCAGAGATGAGGTACGCTGTATAATATTGATTTTCTTTTCTACGCAGGGAAAGTTTTCAGTGATACCTTCAGTATTCGTTACAGCTGCGCACCATCATCCAGGATTGAAGCGTGACGCCGCCAGTGTGTGGATAGAAGACGTCACACAATCTTCATTCAAAGTTTGTTTGAGGGAACTGCAGAATTACGCAGGATCTCACAAATATGTTCACGTTGTAAGTACACATGTTGTTGATTATTGTAAACAGATGCTGTGTTCCTGGAATACTTTAAAACGATTTACCATTGAATATTTCAGATGATTGCGTTTGACTAGTAATTAATTTAATTAATTTTGGCTTAATAATCTCCATCCAGTATGAATTTAAATAAAATTTATGAAAGCATATTTTTAATACCTGTACTCGTTGTTTTTAGAAATGGTTGGCGTTTTCGTCTCTTCACAAGCCTCTCTTCTCAGAACATGATTCAGTCTATTTTACTAATGCCCAGCATCCTCCTGTTGATAACAACAATGCTTATTGCAAGGTCAGTATCCTTGGGCTCGCAATGAAGAGCTTGATGTGTTTTCCATCTTTCGTGGTGAAATAAATTTATTTGGACTTGAAACTTGAAAATTATGGTTCTTATATTTAATTTTCTAAACAAATGTAGAAATTAGCTCACATTTAAATGTCAATTGACACTGTATAATTGGTTTGTTGGAAAGAAATGATGGTACATTTAAACTTGGTAAAACCCAATGAGAAAGATAGTCTGCGACATCAGCTACCTGGAAAACGAATTCCGAGTTTTCCCAACAGGAGCGTCTAAAGTACAGGAGACTAACGTGTGAGCTAGCCATATAACTACGGGTTGAAAGGTGCATGACAACCTTTCCGCATACTACTAGGACGCGGGTAGCCTGCGAGCGCAGATGTATTGGAAATACGTCTGCACTCGCAGGCTAGGACGCTGGCGGAATAATTATAACTTTATTGATGTAGTGCAATCACTTATCACAGTAGAACTAAACTTAAATGAAATATTTCCTCAGGATGTCCACTTCACCAAGACGTACAACAGCACCCCGAACGTGTTTGTGTCAGCAAACCATTCAACAGGCGGTGGAAACCAGCAACCGGAACACAATGGAATAACTACTTGGGTGGAGGTTAAGACATTTTTAAACTCAAAATGTGATCATTCAACACCTTCCTAGTTAGGCCTAGACACACTTATCCGAATATTTTTTGACTTATTGAGAAGTTTCTCGGATATTTAGAACAATTAGGAACATTTTGGCCAGACAGCTTTGAAAAAAGTAAATTGTAAAGTCAGGCACTTCCAGAATTTGAATTTAGAGGGGTTTAATTAATGCACAATTAAGAAGGAATTAAACAATGGTCATTTGTCTGTTTTCTGTTTGCAATCCCCGAATTTTCAATCATTGGCAATCGTCCGAAGTGTAGTCTTTGGTAGATCCTCGGAACTACTGATTACTACTGGAAGCCGTTATAGATATTCGGGTTTCATTATTTTGGCACGTTGTCACTCATAATACTCTCTTTATCAGCGCTTGTACTACATTAAAGCGAATTGCTGTTAACTTTAATTTATTTTGTGTATTAAATTATATTCAGGATAGCACAGTAAACAATTTGAGTACCAGTAGTACCAGTACTACATTCCACTGATTTGTTTTTACTTAATTTTTTTGTAGTACATCAACGAGACCGATGTCCGAGTTTGCTTAAAGGAATTGTACGAGACAAAGTATGATCCACTTTCTATATCATACACTGTCTTGTCAGGTAAGGACACATGAAGCAATAAACCGCAATTGTATGTATTCTGTGATTTCAGAGGATAGACAAGTAAGATTTACTAGCGCCCGATTTATTTCAAATGGCTTTAAATCTAAGCGATTTATTTCAAGACAAACAAGAACCAAATGTATCAATAGTTAGCGATCTCGTGTTCGCGAAATGGGATGCAACTAATCGAAAGGGGCTTAACTGAAAATATTAGTGAGGGAATAAATTATCACATAAAGGACACCCCTTTGTAGCACACCTGATAAAACCCAACCTGGTGAGTTATTTTGTCCTCACTTTTTAAAATTCATGATTATAACGTATTTGGTAAAAATGTATAACAATTATTTTCCCTCGTGCAGTGACTATATATCGCCAGCCGAATCGAATACCAAACATTTGTTTAGCCGTGCATTTTTCGGAGTAGGGGTGGGGTTGTTTTGGGGGTCCGCTTAGTGGTTTGTTGTCCACCATGGGAAAGTTACTCTCGCATTCCTGGAGGACACCCTGGTTCTGCCAGTTCAGATACATATGGTTGGCAAAGCCAGTAACTCCACGTCAGCGGAAATGGTACATGCATCTTACTTATCTTGAATCTCTTTACATCTACAGATATATGCCAGCCAGGATGGAGTTACTATGGCGGTTATTGCTACCTGACGAGCCAGGCATGCGCTTCATGGGTAACTGCTGAATCAAATTGTACCATCATGAGTTCGCAACTGGTGACGGTCCACAACCAAGAAGAGAACGTTTACATTCAACACCGCCATAACGGAGAGAGGTCCTGGATAGGACTCAATGATCGAAGTGTGGAAGGTTCTTTTGTTTGGACAAACAAAGAAATAAGTAGTTTTAGATTCTGGGCTCCACAACAACCCAACGACTGGAAAAACGAAGACTGTGTACACACTCTTGGCGCGAAGCATGGATACACATGGAATGACGTGCCATGCAATAACTGCTACAACTTTACTTGTTTTACAGGTAATAAGTCTTACAATCGATCGCCTGATTGGGTGATCGACTAATTGTCATTTGTACTATTCGTCAAATATATATTTACAATGTTAATTGTTCTCATAATCCAACCTGCGGGTGGGGGGAGGGAGGGGACTACGATATAAAAGTGCCTGAGGTGATCGTCCGAAATTTTGAAAGCAACCACTTAAAGGCACCGTACTCTTGTTTTTTTGGGTGTGGCTTGAATTCATCTTCACCCCTTTGAGTACCAATTCCAAAACAAAACTAGTTCCTGTCATGTTTTTCCCCTAAAATGAATCGGAATAACTCTAACAGTATCATTTTAGATTTAAACACCCTAATCGGTACCCAACCACGTATTTTATCCCCTAAAAGGTTCGGAAATCACCCCGAAATCCATTAGTGATAAATTAATACGTATTAATTTCGATACTTCTGAGTTCTCCTTTGCACTGGCTAGGAATTTAGATCAATAAGTTGTTTCACTAAAAAATAATAATAATACAAGAGCCATTATTTACCGTTATACATATTTCTTCCAGACTTGGACGAGTGCAATACGAACTCTCATGTCTGTGACGGCAATGGAGATTGTCAAAATACCGTGGGCTCATACAAGTGTACGTGTAAAGCTGGGTATATACACGCAGGGGATGGGAAACAATGCAATGGTAAGAATTCAACACTTTAAAGGAAGCATCACATATAACTTTAGAGCTGTTGTTCTAATAGTAAAAATATATATCTAAAAGCTATGTTTTTTTAGAACCGAATCTAGCGTAGTGTTAAAGCAGAGGCTATATCGGAAAACTAGAATTAAAAACGATCACGTGTCTACCCATCTCATCACTATAACACACAAAGGAAAGCACGAACATATAATCACCTCGATCAAAAAGGCTAATAAATTGCAGAGGCCCTATATTACCTTTTTTGCGGATCATGAACAAACAAAAAATAGAACCCGCAAGTATACTGGATTCGACTTTCCAATTATTGATATATTTTACCTTTTTATACTTTTGAGTTTTCCTTTGCCACTGGCTGGTAATCCATTTTATTATATAGACACGAGTGTTTTACTGGAAAATAGACCACTCGTAAAATTCATACGAAACTACATCCGGGACCCGAGTGGCGTATTTTCCATATCCTCACTAGTGAGGATATCGCTGACGTCATTTCTCACTTTTGCATGGCTTTTTGTGCAAAGCTGCCAAACTCCGGTTGAAAAATGGCGAGCGATAGATTCGTGAAATTCACTGAAGCCGACATGAAATCGTTCACTGAGGAGTAGGAAAATGTTAACACGAAGAAGAAAGCTTAATTATTGAAGGAGTTCCTTGCAAGTGAAGACGAAAGGAGAGAAATTCGGAAAGTCCAGCTACCGATCGAGCTGCAAGAGTTCGCGATAAAGTTTGTGCTTTTTTTCTTTTGTCTATATAATAAAAAGAAAATTACACGGTGGCTTGAAGATATGAATTTTATTTTCTCGTGTTAAAAACAATATTTTACTCATTCGCTGCGCTCATTCGTAAAATATTGTTTTTACCACTCGAAAATAAAATTCATATCTTCGCGCCGCCGTGTAATATCCTCTATGTATTTTCTCACTGAAAATGAAATACTACAAAGGGCATTATTCACGGTTTTGTTTATTCGTTTCAGACTTGGACGAGTGCAATACTAACTCCCATGACTGTGACCGCAATGCAGATTGTCAAAATACCGTGGGCTCATACAAGTGCACGTGTAAAGCTGGATATATTTGGAGATGGGAAAATTGTGGTAAGAACTCAACAAAAGGAAGCATCACATACAACTTTAAAGTTGTTGTTCTAATATTAAAAAAAAAACACGCTTTTAGAACAGGTAATAGCGCAATGTCGAGGCGAAGGCTATATCGAAAAAAACAGATAGCTATTGAAACTAGAATTGAAAATAAAACGAACGATCACGTGTCTAACTATCCCATCATTCACCATTACATATAAAGGAAAGTACGTACAATATAATCATATCAAAAATACTAATTGTACTGGCCCTATATACTACCTTTTTGCGTATCATTGAAAAAAAAACGCAAACAAATAGCCGCAAAAAATTGAATTTTCCTTTGCTACTGGCTTATAATCCAGTGTGGTTTCTCACTAAAAAATCGTTCTGTTTATTTGTTCCAGATTTGGACGAGTGCAATACCAACTCTCATGGCTGTCACGGAAATGCAGATTGTCAAAATACCGTGGGCTCATACAAATGTACGTGTAAAGCTGGGTATGAAGGAGACGGGAAAAATTGCATTGGTAAGAATTCAACATTAAGGAAACATTACATACAACTTTCAAAGGGATAATGGTTACCTCAAAAAATACTAGTTAAAAAGCATGTTCTGTTATTGTTGTATGAAACAATTCAAATATACGAGGTAACCTTTTTTTAGAATTAAATCCGTTATATTTGAATTATACTCGTTTTCCTTTCATCATCGTCAGATTATTTTCCCCGTGCGGGGAATAGGATAGGGCGGGATAAGTTTCCCTTTATATCTACCCTTAATTTCCTCTATTGGTTTGAGTTGTTCATTTCCTCCCACATATTGTAAGTAGTTAGTCCAGTCCCCCAACAGCTCTTTTCCTTCCTTGATTTTACTTTCAGTGCAATCTCGTACCCAGAGTCAACGGTCTCCTCGGTCAGCGGGTCGTCGCCAGGTTAGACTCTGGGGGAATGGAATAAATATCGAATTTTTTGATTGGCTGTCTCGTCAGAGGTCTATAACTAGAGGTTTCCATCTCTGGTATTGGGTCTTGGCCCATCAAGATTAGGAGTTAGGCTATTTTTAGACATTTTTCGCGCGAAACCAGCAGCCAATCACGTTGAACCATTTTAATATGCGAGCGCTAGGTACGCAAAGGCAGAAACTTTGCCGGCCAAGGAAAAGCGAAAAGCGTCACAGCAGAATGTAATAATTGTTTAAATACTTCACTAAATTTAGGTCAAACTTCGGTATACTTTTTGTAAAACTATAAATCGACTGAGTGATTTTTCAGTTCAATCTAAATGAAGCATGATTTGTATGAATTCGGCGGCAAAACTTGGCGCGGTGTCCAGTTGGCAAGTTGTCGAAAGTTGAATGAAAAGACAAAGGTTTCTCCGCGGATTAATCTTCGTTCAATCTCTCCAAAGTTTCGTATATTCTGGAAAATTGTGCAGATGGTTTAGCTTAACATGGGAAGTTTCGAAATAATTGTGGAGCTGAACATTATATTCATTTACAAGTTGAACGGACAGCTATACGCAGCCGAAGGTTTCACTCCATTGTTTATACGGCGGGCGAAACTTGCGCGACTACAGAATTAACGAACTGAGCTTGAAATCAAGTTCATTGAAGTAAAAGAACAAAGGAAACCCTCAATGTCTACATGGATGGAAAGAAAGAGAATTTCACTGTGAAGTGATCTTTGAATGATTGACTGTCACGAACGCTTGACGAACTGCCGTAAGCTCAAGTTATAAGCTTATAACGGCTTAACTGATCCATGGATATTTATTGTGCTGATTTTAAAACTTAATTCAGCTGGAATTGACAAGCCTCGTCGAAATACAAGGTAACAATACTGAATAGACTAAGCTTAAACTTGTGTTGTAAACAGGTTTTCATTCTTTGGACGAATTAATTGTGTCCGCGGTCTTCCCGTAAATTAATTTCAGGCTGCCTTTAGTGCTCTTTCAGTCCCATTAGTTGTACATTTTACAGGCATTTCCCATTAAATATTTCGTTCCAAACTTCGTGCATTATTTAGTAGAATTAACTTTTGTTTGATTTAGAAGGGCCAAGGCTTTTTACTTAGTGATTTTAGCCATCTTTTCAATCGACGAACAAACCGTTTTGAACAAAAATTGTCGAGCTAGCGCGTTCAATGACCATATTTGTCAGGCATGGTGCGTGATTGGCTGCTGGTTTCGCGCGAAAAGTGTCTAAAAATAGCCTAACTCCTAATCTGATGGGCCGCGCGCAATGCTAGATGGAAACCTCTAGTTATAGACCTCTGGTCTCGTGTAACAAACAATGGCCGTTACACCATATTTCTGGTATTCAAAATTCCATTCCCCCAGAGTCTAACCTGGAGACGACCCGCTGACCGAGGAGACCGTTGACTCTGGGCACGAGATTGCTTTCAGTGCTGTTGAAGGAATATTGCATGCGCATGCTCCATGTAGAACCGATCAGAAACGACCGATTGGGTGAAGAGGGAGCATGCGCATGGATGTATGGATATATCGTTCTCAACAAAACAATGCGGGACAAAACTTATATCTTCTACAGGAGCAATTTTTGATAAGGAACTATTGTACAAAAACAATCCAAATAGTGTAATTATTTTAAAACAACTTGGTGTAATTGTTAATCTCATTACAAAAAAAGATATAGAAGATGGCTCTTTCGATTTTTTTTTCGGGGGAGTGAGGGTTGTGCATGCATGGGTGGGGGGGGGGGGGTAATTTCATTGCTGCTGCGAGGTCGCAAACCGATGCTTCGAGCTGTCGCCCTCAAGAAATTCAAGTATTTGATATTTTTGAGGTATCTTAGTTGTTTTGGAGTCAAAACAATTTTCTTCATTTGGTGTACGGCACAGATATTCTGACATGCACATAAACAACGGTACCTGCCATCTTTGAAACGGGGAAGAGATGACGCAGACACTAATTGTTTCTGATTGGTCTTAACGTGGAGTATCGGCATGCAAGTTTCCCTCGGCCCTTTTTTCAGCGCTACCGAGAGTAGAAAAGCATGAAGATGTCCAGTCGATGGACTGGACAACAAGTCGTGTATTACAAATTAGTTTAATGTATTTTTACCAGCTCGAGACGATACTGGGTAAATATCGGCACCCTGTATGTTTTTGTACTATGGGTCGATATTCTCCCAGCATGCCTCTCGCGCATGGTCTACTGAGCTAACTCCCAAATTTCAGGTTATCCTGGGAAATATAAAAGCGGCCGTGTGTTACTTATTAGCCTAAATCAATTTAGCATTTCATTCAAGTTACCTTATATACTCAAGGTTTACTGTAATGTTGTTATACGGTACAAGGAACCCCGTATAACGAAGTGCCAAGGGTCATTATAACGTTTTTTTTTTTTAATTTTCTGTCAGCAGCTCCTTTTAAGGAGCTGTTCTAAAATCAGTTTGTTTTGCAGTCACAATGGAATGGAGTATTAAATTAGGATTTCCCATCTCTGTTGATCTGCACTGTTTTCGCCATTGAACTTCTGGCGTGTAATGATATTTTATTCGTTATATGTCAAGTTTTGGGCTTCTGTATTGTGTTCGTTATAACGAGGATTTCGTTATACTGAAGTTCGTTATATCGAGGTTCTGTTCCATACATTTTTACTGTAACTTTGGCCGGGGTGATAAATATAATTCGTTAAAGAACCCACATCACTGTTCTAAAAGAGTAGGGACGTAGTCCCCGATGTCGTGGTCTGGCTTGTTCACATGGGCTGGGGGCCGGTTTACGGGCACACATGTAGTAATTGGCGCAAGCTGTTGTGGTTACCCTGCCTAGTTGGCGAAGCAAATACATTGTATTAAATTAAATTAAATTAAACCGGGGATTCCGTTATAAAGGACTGGTTCGTTATATCAGGTACCACAGTATGTTGTTCAGTGTAAGAACGTTTTTATTTTTTTAGCTAAGGTTAAGTCATGACTGAACTTTCGTATATTTGGGGGCAATTGAACCTGAGAATGTTCTTGAAATGTTCTTGAGTTTCATGTTTCTAGAAATGTTGTAATTGCTATGCATGCATTAATTGCTATTTTGAATGGAAAAGAAGTGCACATTTCGATACGGCAAAAAAATAGTGTAGTTAAAAAAACAGTAGTACTGTTTAATCAGGTAATAAAAGATCCGATGCGAATGACAGTATTTTTATACCTGATTAATTAAACACATCTGTGAGGGTTTTTTTAAACGCCTTCAAAAACGTCCCTCTGGATATATTCAATCTGATACTTAATCTTGTCATTTTTGTCTGCTTTAGACGAGAATATTGAGCTAAAAGTTCAACCGTATCTTTATCAAATATTTTTTGCTTATAAATTGTTAATTAGTTTTTTTTTTTCATTACACTCAAGAGTGTGTTTCGTCCGATTTTCCAAATACCTCAAATTTGGTCAAATATACTCCGCTAACGCGTCGTATTTTCAACTCTCTTGTTGTGTGTTTGGAAATCGGATGAGACACAACACTCTTGATACATTTGGATCACAACAGAGAAACTACAGGTTAAAATAAATATATGACCATTACTAAGAATAGTTGATAATTGCTCCCGGGATGATGTAATTGATGTAATCTGGCTCCCTGGCATTTTTAGCTTTATAGTTATTTCAGGGAGGCCAGTATCCATAAATATTTCAATTTGTTTTTTCTTTAAATTCTTTTTATGTAATTGATGGGTAAATAAAGTTGTTGTTGTTGTTGTTGTTGGGGTTGTTGTTGTTGTTGTTGTTGTTGAGCTTCGAGCTGAAGCGGTTATTAAATAAACTACAACCTGCGTCACATGATTGGAACAGTACCCCTTTCCCTCCTTTCAATGTTTGATAATCAAAGCCTGGTACATTGGTTATCTCGTGTAACAGAGATATTGTATTTTACTTTTTCCAGGTCCTAGAATTTATCGGGGACTTTGATAACTAGAATAAGTTGTAATAGAAAACGAAGAATTAAAATAATGAAAACAAGTACATTTGTTGCTTGAAAAGTAGCAACAAATAGGGATGCCGTTAGTGACGGCGTTTCCTTGAAGGAAGAGGTTAGCTGTCAATTAGTAACCTTTCTTTTCTTCGTGGGCCCAGTGACGATTAGCTGGACATGCTTTTTTAACAAACAATGTAACAAATGACATAGCATTGATATTTTGAGGCTATTAATTCCGGTATGGTCTTCCCTCTTCGAGGACAGTGTAAATCTGAGTTGGTTTGCTGGCAAAAAGTACAATGTATGGAGATTAAGACAGATTATTAATCATTGATTTATGTCCGATCTCTGATGACTATAAATTAGAAACCAAACCGAAGGTTATTTGTATAAATGGTATAAATTCATTGCTGTGAGTACTGGTAGTCACCAATGGAATGATTGGACCGCCTTCGTTTGGTTGGTTTGGGTGTGTGTGTCTAAGTGGAGAAGAGGGACTTTTTACATTACTGTATTACACATTTTAAGCCACCAAATATTTATATTCTCTACATATATTATTTTTATTCCATATCATTATAAAACAGTAAAAGATACAACATCTTGTCTGGCTGGTGAAGAGGACACAAATACTTCGCATGGTTTTCACAGGAATCATTCCGTTTTCTAGAGTGGGAAATAATAATATTGTTCAAATGGTATACAACTTTATTGCATTAAAAATTATTAAAATCAAGAGAGGATGATCTAAAATACATTTTTTTTTTAATTCCTGAAATATATTAAAATCAGCTTCATACATTTTTATACTAAGCTGAATAAAAAAAAAAAAATCTCGGCCACTGTCACGCAAGTGTCACGCCATAAATAACCCAGAGACTCAATGGCTAGTGCAAAGTGTTTAATTTAAATTTGCAAGTTAGTCGACAGGTCCAGTGTCCATTCCTTATTTTCCATCTGGCCCCGGGGGAGCCCAGGGGACGAGAAAGAGTTCATCGACTATTTTCTCCGCTTTTCCGTCGAATGAAAACCACCTCGCTTTTGTAGGTAAAATCGTGTCTTATCATTTTTGCATTCAGCGGGCGTGGCAAATTCGCATCTGATCACTCAGAATATCGAACAATTATTGTTTTCAGACGCAAGTCGTCAAATAAGTTGTGAATGGCTACAGAGAAATTCGTAGTCGTTCTTGTTTCTGTGTAGATTGTGACGGCAGTGAAGGTGATATTAACTCGGATACTCAAAGGTTAAGTACAGAATGTAATCACCCACCTATCAATATACATGTAGGTGACATGTAGCTGTCGACGTGACGCCATTTTGTGTGTGGTTCAAACGTCCAAAGGGTATCAGGAAACGTGAGTGTCGAACTGACGAAAGTTTATCTGCAGTTAGAACGGCATTTGGAAGCCGAAAATACAACCAGAGGGCCCATTCGCTATCGAGATTACACTGGTGGAAGTTTTGAGGCGATTGAGCATTTTAACGGAATTTATCGATCTTCGAGTGATTGGGATTTGAAATCTTCTTTCCGACCTTCCCTATTTATATTAACGGAAAACCTCGAAAACTAAATCTCGCCTAAATCGCCTCAAACCGGCCTGAGAAGCTGGCAAACTACAAAGAATACAACACAGCAACAGGGTAAGTCGTTTTTATTCACAAAACATTCGATTTTATATCTTCTAAAACATAACCGTTGCGTTCCCATACAAACCCTTATAAATCGAGCTGTTGTAACACAATACCGCTTATACCGTGACACTGTTCTCTTATCTTTAGCTTGGACGACCTGTGCTCTGTCACGGCCGTCACGTACGATGAAAACTCGGAAATTTAAACCGTTCTATTTTAAAAAGGAAGCATGAGATCGAGCTAAGAAATTGTGAAAAGATATATATTTAGGTAATCTTTCCTTGAATGAAGGTAAAAATTCTGTAGGCCTCGCGGTTTAGAATTTTAGAATTTGATTGACGTCAAGTGAAAACCAAGAATTGAAGAATCGCCGCTTATATCGCCCTGTCCGGTTTAAATATTGCGTGACATAAACGTGACGAAGACGGGTAGTATCGAAAACGAAGACCCCTAAAACGAAGACCGAAGACCGAAGACCCCCACTCGAAACGAAGACCCCCACTCGAAAACGAAGACCCCCACTCGAAAACGAAGACCCCCACTCGAAAACGAAGACCCACTCGAAAACGAAGACCCACTCGAAAACGAAGACCCACTCGAAAACGAAGACCCACTCGAAAACGAAGACCTACTCGAAAACGAAGACCTACTCGAAAACGAAAAAAAACAAATTATGCAATGTTTTTGGGCCACGGATGAGTTTGGTGTTTGATATTGCGTGACACAATAATGACACTTTTCACGCCTCACCCCTCCCCACTACAACTTTTTTTTCGCTCTTTTCGCCTTCGCGCGCCTCCCACCCTCTCGGAAAGGAATCGACTGCTACGCAGGCTAACTGATGATGACGACAATAACAGTAACGTTTTATTAACCAAAACAAGAAAAACAAGTAGATATCAGTAACCAGTTAACACAAGTAAAACTAGATAAGAGCGAAAACTCAGGATGGCGTACATTTTGAAGCATTTTAGCTTCCTTTGCTACATTCTTTAAGTTGCTATCACCTTCACCGAAAAATCGCTTGACAACCACTGTTTTGTTATCGATGACATGAGTGGCTTTTAACACGGATCCGAAGCTTCCCTTTCTAATTTCATCCTTGTCGACGACATCACACCAACGAAAGCTGGGAATACCGTCGAAGTATCCTTTTGTAAAGGATTTGCTCTGTATGAAAGGTATCTTGAAACCCGCCATGAAACTTCAAATTGGGCACAAATAAGCTAAATGACATAAAAACATGACCGCTGTGGTTAGCACGTGGTCGCACTGACCTCTGTGACCTCCACCCTGGGTGGAGGGCAAAGGGTTTTTTGCGTGACGCGTGATGGCCCAAAAATTTCATGGGTCTCGCAGTCTTGTTTTTTGAGTGGTTCTGTATGTCTCGAAGTCTCGATTTTTTTGTAAAGCCATTTTGCCATCGACGGGAATGGCAAAATCGCACAAAAACTCGTAAATAGCGGCACAAGTCTTGTTTAGTTAATTATTATTTTGTTTAGTGTTTTGTTTTATAGTCGGTTTTGTTCATTTCCTGTCATTAATATTTTGTCACGCAACCCTTGGTCAACAATATTCCCCAAAACATTGCGTAGCAAAGCGGTCAAAAGAACTGTCGTATTTTTTTTCCTTCGTTTTCGAGTGGGTCTTCGTTTTCGAGTAGGTCTTCGTTTTCGAGTGGGTCTTCGTTTTCGAGTGGGTCTTCGTTTTCGAGTAGGTCTTCGTTTTCGAGTGGGTCTTCGTTTTCGAGTGGGTCTTCGTTTTCGAGTGGGGGTCTTCGTTTTCGAGTGGGTCTTCGTTTTCGAGTGGGGTCTTCGTTTTCGAGTGGGGGTCTTCGTTTTCGTGGGGGTCTTCGTTTTCGAGTGGGGGTCTTCGTTTTCGAGTGGGGGTCTTCGTTTTCGAGTGGGGGTCTTCGGTCTTCGGTCTTCGTTTTAGGGGTCTTCGTTTTCGATACTACCGACGAAGACGTGTGTTTTTGAGCTGTTTGTTTCGTTGTTTTTGTTCCTATTTTTATGGCTGCGCCTTAAAAGTTTCTTCATTGCAATTTTGCCTCAATGTAACATTTTTTATATTATGGAAGTTGTCAAAAAAATTACAAAACGTAAATATCGGCAGGCGTAACCAATGCAATTGTTGGCACCAACTGAGTTCTTTACATATCTGTATATTTTACAAGACAAAATGGCTTAGCATTTTCACATTAAATAAATGTTTGTGTATAAAGGTTATGTTTCTTCGCTAAAATTACCATTGGCCACAAACAGACTTACTTTTTGATAACTCCTGATAATTACCTCTGCTGAATAAGCCTAATTATGTACGTATGTTCCGTCCTAGTAGCGTTTTGGCTGTCCTTGCTCGCGAGATGATACGATGCAATGATTGTACAATTATTACAGAAACGTCTACAAAAATATAGTATTCTTGTTTCACTGAACGGGGTTTTTAACTTTTACTTTTTACCGGCTTAGACAGAAGTGAATGAATATACAGCGCGCCGCTGTATTTTCAGTTCCCTCAAAAGTCAAACAAAAACCTTTCAACAATCATTGGGAAAATTGTTCAATGTACTGTTTTCTTCATTACACGAATAGAAACTTCGTTTTCGGATGAAAATCTCATTTTCGCAAGTTTTCTTCGCGGAATACAAATGTAAAACCAACTTGCACCACAAAATATCAACCCGGTACTAAAAAGTGAAAAACTTACTCACCTTCTATAATGACAATCCGTGCAATTATCTCGTGTTACATGAAAATAAAGAGATGCTGGTTAGTGTACGCTCAATAATTAGAAACATTGTACGAAGGGACGTGAAATAGCGCACTAATCTGACTAATCAAAAGCGAACGTTTTGGTACTCACCATAGACACAATAATAAGCAATTTTATCGCTCAAATTCACTTTCCTGACAGTGTCTTTTGTAGAAGAAAAATACACATTTAGTTAGTAACCAAGGTTGCTTGATAAGAAGTGCAAAGAAAGGCAACGAGTTAAGTTTTTTTTACACCTACCAGCAAATATTTTCGACAAATTCCATCAGCGAAGGTTTGTAAACAACACGGGCTATCTTCTTTCTTTTAAAAACCTGTTTGTGATAATGTCCCACAACGTCTCTTCAGATTTTTCGAAACAGGTTTTCATAACTCCCAAGGGATCGATACTCCGCCGTCCTAATTGGTCAACACCAGTTTGGTTACTCCCTTGGGAAATACAAACGCATCGTGAAATAACTAGGGATGCCCTTGGCATCCCTAATAATACAAGCATATTTGTTATATGTTGGCAATTGCATGTGTAGTTACCGTAGAATACTGAATTAGTAGCGAGGTCGTTAGCAGCTTCTTAGATCGCAAATCGCTACTACGGCAGGGCGCTACTTTCGAACAGTATTCACTATCGAATTGTATTTTTCAATACCGTAAACTTCCGCTTATCAACTTTGGCGTATAAACGGAGGGTGGGGGGGGGGGGGGGGGGGGGCTATTTCCGGGAGAGGTGTATAAGCGAATATAGAAAATGGGGGGGGGGGCTTATAAGCGGAATAAAAAAAAACGTTTCGAATAAGCTATAACAGCAGTGTTGATCGAAATACGTTTTTCATTTACTGGTTTTTAATAAGCTTTAAAACGTCATAATAAATCGAATTCATTTCAATATTTGGAACAAAAACTAGAGGGGGGCTTATATCCGAGGGGGCTTATAATCGGATGTATTTTTTTGTTTACAGGTAGATGGGCCTATAACCGGGGGGGGGGGGGGCTTATAAGCAGCAGTTTACGGTATCCTCGGATATTGCAAAGCTTCGAGGAAGAAGAAATTAGAAACTGTTTGCAATTAAGATCATGCTTCTTTTGTTTTAAGGATTAAATGTTTTAGTTTTAAGGTTTTTTTAGTGCAATGGCACTGGAAGAACTAGAAACTGATTTACTTTGGAATCGGTTTTCTTTTAAACGGCTAGCTCAATTTTGAGAACTTTCAAAGTAGAATCTACAACCGATCAACAAATCGCCGCATATCAACACATTGTAAAGTAGTCAGGTTATGAGAACAAAGAGAATCATCAACACATCAGTGCTTTTTATTGCCTTAATGTAATAAACGAATTCTCACAACTCAAACAAATTTGACATTGACTCCGAGCATATACTACCGTTCAGTTTACCGAAACGTCAGTGAACCAACAGTTATCTTTCAGTAAGATCGCTCTTCAGCGGATGTTCTCAAATTCCATAAAGTTAAAATGAAGGAAATTATATATAACCGATCTTGTTTAGCATGGAATTTTTACTTCTGGAATTGACTGACGCATTAATATAATGAAATTTTGTTTTTCCGTACTGAAGTGAGTTTCATTTTGTTTTGTTTTCTGCCTGGGATAAATCTGAGGACATGTAATATACAACATAAACAGTATTAGCTTGACCTCTTTGGATAATTTTTTTCGGATATAAACAATATTTTGATTGAACAGCCGCCATCTACGAGTACCCCGAAATAGGAGTCTAAACCATGACCACCCACAACCTCAGAGTTACAGAGTTACACTGATGGGTAGAAATTCATAGGTTCGATCGTCTTCTAGCAATTATTTTTTTCCGACTAGCTTGTCTCGCTTAATTGTTTTCTACCCAGCTTAACTCCGTCCAGTTCGTAGTCTGTTCAACAACCTCACAGGTGTTTAGTCCAGGCGCATTTTTCCTCGCTTTACCGAACTTTGGTTAAATGAACAATAAAAGAGACATGAAGCAATACATTTGAATTGACGAATGTCCGAATGCACATCAACGATTTTACCGTGGAGTGTTTATACTGACGTACGTGCCAAAGGCGTCTTGCATGGTGAATATATTTTGACTTGAAATAAATATCAAAAACTTAGTTAAATACTGGAACAAGAATGCGTTTTTAACATAACTTCTGTGACTTAACCTATTAATTTGTCGCCCTTTATTTTTTTACAACACGTCTTTTTTTGCCGAAATAAATTATAATACATAAAACTCCAGCTGAGCAGTCCGATTTCGTAAAAGACGATGAAATTTAAATATGGGACCCAGAATAATAATCTGAAATAAATGCTAATACTGAAAAGAACAATAAACAATTTGAAAAAAAAAGAAAACGTTGTTGAAAATATGAAAATTGGAAAATATAAAATATCAGTTCGTATTGAATGTTTGCCTGGTACAGCTTTAGAACTATTTCTTTCTTCTTTCTTCTTCTGAACTTGGTCGAAGCGTTCGAGCGTACGGATAGGAATATGTTATTAATTATTTGTTTTTCATCATCTATGTCCTCGCCTTTCGTCAACCTTGGTCAACCTTGTCAAATAAGTTGTATCGCTATCATATAGTCCACACGTAGCTATTACACTGTATGATTATATAAACTGCGTCAGAGCATATAACCCTTTCAGTTTAAACAACATGGCTTACGAGCAACATCTCTCGATTCACTTGTCCCTTATATTCTTCGTAACTTTCCTAGCTGATCAGTCCAGTGAAGGTATGTGACAACAATTTTGCATTTTAACATTATAATGCTTAATGAATCTTAGAGGTAAGGATTACTTTCTGTCCTTACGAAGACAAATGGAACAGAGCAAGAAATGGGGGAGGGAAACGGGGGAGGGGCGCACGAAGTAAAGATTATTGATGTTGGTAATCGGGTTCACCGTGAACTTCCTTGCAATACTTAATTAGTAGTAAATTGAATATTAAATATAACACCATTCCCGTTCAAGCAAGTGTCCGTATCTATCTATTCTCAGCACTCAGTTTCAAGGCTGGAAAAGAAAACATAACCATCGTCAGCCCAGGACTGTTTGCTTGCAAAGAAGTTTCCTTCCAGGATCCTTTCAACCGCGGACAGGAAGTCAAAGTTCTCGCCTCAGTCGGTCATGCTGTAAAGAGTGAAACTACTCGTAATGGCGCTGCAAGCTGGGTTGAGGATGTGACAGCAAATGGATTCACAGTCTGCGTTTTGGAGTTTGGAGACGGTTCCAACGATACTGCGGAAGTGAACTGGATTGCTGTACAATCTGCTCCATCTGGATCCCAGCTAGGAGCTACTTCCTTAAACTCTTGGACAACTGGAACGGAATGTAAGAGGATCGATTTTCAGCAGGTAAGACTGATTTATCTTTAAAGTGTGTACGTGTATTTATATATGGCTGGCCAACGTTGTTACATGTTGTTGTTCGTATTTTGGCCTTGACACAATGGGTTTAAACGTACGTTTAAGCAAATAACCAATAGAAACATTTCAGTTTCGTAATTCAACCATAGTGTGTAAGCGCAAAACAAAAGATTGTGCATGGTGGTGGAAAAAACATAAATATTGCATCTTTGTTTGTTCCTTTGAATTTCTCTCTATTAACTATGGGTTGACTTAAAAGTTTCGTTAACAATAGATGGCATCTGTAGTTATCAAAAGCAACAATATACATATAGCAACAATTAGACAAAAGATGTAAAGATTAAACAAGACACTCGAATTGAATAAACGGACGATCAATCGTTCTGTCATCGGTCATAATTAAATACCCTAATCTGTTTGCATGCCCTTTGTAAAACGATGTTTAGACGTATTGGGCAGGAATGGTTATCATCTACCAAAACAATCCTGACATGTCCACTCTTCTTCTCGATATTATGTGCAGTTAGCGAACTCCCTTGTAGATAGACAAATAATATCACAGCAAGTGCCATCAGCTAAGTAAACTGCAGTTTGTTTGTTTGTTTGTTTGTTTTGTTGTTTTACTTTTAAGTGGTTTGATCAAAGCTATAATAAGCACCATTTCTGTCGGAATCTTTGTTATCAGGTCAAAATTGCAAATCTATCAACAGGCATTGTTTCATTGAAATAAACAGCTTTGAGAGCGGTCGTCGTCTATATATATACCTAAAGCTTGTCATTGAGAAAAAATGACAAACCTCAAACCTGGCCTGAATGTAGGTCTAGCGGAACTACTTATCTAAGGTTAATCAGATTTTTTGAGGGGGCTTCGACGATGGTTTGACCGCTCTTGGATCAGCCTTTCATATTTTAGCAATTACTGAAATAATTTGAATGGCTGCTTGCACAATTTGACCGAAAATATAATATTTTAAAAATGTTTATTTATTTTCCTGCTTATTTTACCAATTTCGGAAATATATTTTCCTCTCAATTGAAGCATTTTTTGTCTTTCCGAAGTTTGGTAAAATAAGCAGGGAAAAAACTAAAATATTCTGTTTTTGGTCAAAATATGCAAGTAACCATTCAAATTATTCAAGCAATACGTCTTCTTTTCGACAAGGTATTTAAAATTTTCATTCATTCATTCATTCAATCAATCAATCATTCATTCATTCATTTTTGTATTTGGTTATTATTATTATTTCAGCGTTTCTCCACTCTTCCAACTATATTTGTGACTGCTAGTCACCAGCTTCCCAAGAGACCTCAGGATGCCATGGCCGTGTGGGTAGAGGACTTACGCGAGGATAATTTTAAAATTTGTCTTCGAGAAGCCAAGATTTTCGATGGACCACACAGAAACATAAAGATAGTAGGTGGATTGTGGATTTTGTTTTCCTTTAAGATAAACCAGAGCCATACATACTTCCCTAAACCATATTACTCGATTTCTCACCACTCGTCATATATGAGGTCATATCACGCCAAAATGACGTCATACATTGCAAAACATTTCCGACATCTTGGATCATTTAAAAAAAAAATGTCAGAAAATCTACTCTTCAGAAAAACTCAATGTCTTGTCAGAAAGTGGCTGTCATTAAAACGTCACGTAAACAAACAATTGGCATACCAAACATTTCGCTGTTAGCTTTAAGGAAAGGTCACGAAGTATGGCCATTATCAGCGAGCGCACTTTGTGCCCTACAGGAAGAATAGGGTTGATATGTATTTTAATGCCAACAGCATATCTGCATGTTGCAATTGCTACTGAAAAATAATCGTCGTATCTTCTAACGACGTGATTAAATATATTTGATCAAGGACGAACACTATTTATCGTCGATGATTTTTTTTCCCCAGAAACTGGATGTCATTTACAAATCTGAGGGTTGACAACTTCACCATAACCGACAGTCTCTCGTTTACCAACATAAACTCGCCATCTTATCAAGATAACTACGCTTTCTGTCAGGTAAGTGTAAAATAGGTATCATCATATTAGGGTCTCAAAGGTCATTGTCCTGACAGCAACAGTAGCTGTGCATATCGTAGTTTAATAGATAGCTTTAGCTTTCTGATTTATCTCTATCGAGATATCACAAACTAAAGTATATGTAAGTGTTGGAGAGGTTTGAATGTACACATTTTGGTACTACCCAAATTGAAAATTGGACAATAGAGGACCAGTTTTATATCAGTGTGTTTTATAGTGATTACTTCCCTACTTCTGCGCATGACGTGCTTTGTCGCAAAGCATACATTCGTAATTAACAACGGATTCCGCTCAAGGTTCGAGCAATAAGTGCAAAAATTAATTACTAAAAAACTACTCATAGCAAGGTAACATTTTGAATACTATTTGAAACATATCACTTTAATTCACTTCTCCAAGTGACCCCGCAATTGAATTCTCAAGCATTTTCGAGAAAACTAATGTCAAACCTCGTAAAAAATGATAAAAACGCACACCATTTTGTTTTGAACTGACATGAAGCGTCTTTTTAATTAAAATATGTAATGACTTCTCTCTCGGGGTCAGCTTGGGAGCTAATTTATCGATAATTTCTTCTTAACTGTATTCAAAATGTTACCGTGCTAGGAGTATTTTTTTGGTAACTTAATTGTTTGCACTTTTTGCTCGAACGTCCAGCGGAAATCGTCTTAATGAGCTGTTTCTTTATCATTCCACACAATAATCTTCACAGATCCGTTTTTCGCTCCTCCTGTTGTGGTGGTGACGCGCCAAGCACAGTGATAACAAGAACAATTCGCATCTATCTGGGTTCACGATGTATCGCTGTTACCGCTTGGGTCGAGGTAAGGAATTTTACACTTTGTCTTTGTCTTTGTTCAAATCTGAAGAAAATGAAATTAATTAGGTACCAGCCTCTAGCCTGTTCCAGGCGTTTCGGATAGATCACTCAAGATCACTTACCGTTCTTCGCGCGTCTTTTCACATCGCTCCCCCACTATCCGAAACGCCTGGAACAGGCTGAGCTATATCATTTCGGTACGTGTCGCTGTGAATGGTATTTTAGCCACTGGTGCACTAAACAAGGTATGTTATTCAAATTACATTGTATCTCTTTTTAACCTCAAAAAACATATCCCATAATTTCATTCGTTGTAAAAGTTTATAACAAAATGATAGCCATCTAGAATAAATAATTAAGGATTTGTTTTTATTGTTTCTATTTGTCTAGCAAACGTCCAGAAAAGATGCAAAGGTGTGTGTAAGAAGCTACAACAGTAACGCCAACAATAAGGATATCATTACAGTCGATTACATCGTTATTGGAGGTATGTCTGAACTTCTAGAGCCAAAGTCCAGAAACAAAGAATGTAATTCAATTGCAATTGTTAAACTGAGGAATCCTCTATTACTGTTGGAACAAGTTACCATTAAATTGATGGACTAACAATCTAAACATTTCGTGCATGTTAACGAAAGAACTGGCTACGGTAAATATCTGCCATCAGTTTGGCTTTCAAATTACCCGAGCGCCAACGTCTTACTTAGATTTTATGACATTTCATGGTTGCCCTTTTGTTACACAGCAAAAGAGCTATTTTTTTTCTGACAACCACAATACGTCATGTAGCACAAAATCAGAAAATAGCTGTTAAAATTATTTTCAGTTTGTTGCCGAGCGAAACAAGGTTCAATAAAATAATAACTAATTTTACAATAGAACCGACTAGCTTATTACGATCCAAGAAAATACATTAATTTTTTACCTCGAAGCGTGAGTGTCTGGAAATCAGTGAATAGTTGTTTGGCAGATAACATTGGCCAGTTTACTCAACACAAATAAGTTCCAGAGGACTGATGATTCACATCCTTATTTTTTGTTGTTGTTTAAATACAGACTTGGATCCCTGCATTGATGTGACTTGTCATTATCACTGTATGTGCAAGGCTTTTGTACCCCGTGATGCTCGCTGCGTTTCTGTGGACAGCTGTCGCATCTTACCAAGAACCCGTATGTTCATCAAATGGCACGGTCTTACGACAATGAGTGTTTGTTTATAGACAGGAAATGTGTCTCCCTGCGACGAACAACTTCACCGTAACAATGCACCCTGGGTAGCTGTGAGGGTTAGGAATACTTTCAAGTTGCTTGTGCGCCACTGTTTATCCCGGCGAAGAGGCAACAACAAAACAAATCGGCCCGTAACCTTTGTCTAAATGTACAAGTACTGCGCAACAGTACAGTTGAAATCATTTGCTTTGTTTAAATTCCGTTGACATGCCGGAAAGTGCTCTCGAATCACATCCAAAGGTAAGTTTTGTGAATTACACAAGAGAACAAAGGCTGGTGCCACACACGTGTGTCATGTTCAACGAACGACGGCAGCGATACATAAACCATTGTCCGTTTTGAGTTTCCTCAATTTAGATAGTATAAAAAAAAACAGAAACAGAAATCAAGTAAATAAGTAAGTGAGTAAGTAAGTAAATACAAGAAAACAAAATATTTAAAAAAAAATTCCATCATTGCTACATACTGTTATTTTTTCAGAGATTTTCCTTTCCAGCGAGGTCGCCGTCATATGCCCCACATTCCATCACTTGGATACGTCTCATTGGCGAAGATAATTAATCTCAAAACCGCTACGTGGTTCTATCCTGACAAAACCCACTGAAGTGCAGATCACTGTCAATCATATCGACAGCAGTGACAAGTCATATGTACATGATGCCGCTGTGTTCCTGGGTTGAAAATGTTGAATTACGTATCGATTCCCTGCGTGTGTGATGGCGACAGGCTTTAACGAGCGCAAGTCGAATGCTAACGTTTCAGTTTGATTTGATGGCTTATCAAGGGGCTCCAGTTGGTGGCGTCGCCGGGGAAGAAGGGATATCACACATGGTGGACTGGAACGACTTGTAAAGCCTATTAATTTTCCGTCGTTTAGTGATTTTTTTTTCTTTACACACAACGTTGTCGAAAGACGACTGGGCTAAAAACATGTCTAAAAGGTCGGCTTCTGCCAGTGGCGTCACTGTAAATCTTTGCAAAGTAAACCAGGAGTTACGCCTGGGTTATCAGAGGTTTGTTTTTCTCGCTCACGTCGGGGATCGAGCAGAGGCCCAACACCGGAACCGCGAAACCGTGCAAGAAAAGCCTCTGGCCCCAAGGGTAACCAGGAGCTAATTTCCCTGTCAAATCCATACTAAATGTGCCCACCCGCGGGAGGGGACTTCAATGTAAGTGTGACAGTGCGATCGTCGTACCTTATAAGGGTTAAAATCCATGGCTTGGTACCACTTAGGATGTTTTAATCTAAAATGACCACTAACTAAAAGGTCGCTTCTACCAGAGGCAACACTGAGGAACTAGACACTAACCTTCGCACTGATCCCTTTGATTATGAAAAGAACACGACCAACAACAACAACAACAACAACGACGATGACGACGATGACGACGATGACGACGATGACGACGATGACGACGATGACGACGATGACGACGATGACGACGATGACGACGATGACGACGATGACGACGATGACGACGATGACGACGATGACGACGACGACGACGATGACGACGATGACGACGATG